>JAUTDX010005903.1:0-27618 GCA_030844895.1 Ambrosia x helenae
TACTTTATTTCTTTCTTCCTTTCATTAAAAAGAAAACTAATTCTCGTTTTGTAAAAGACTCATCAAAATGTATGCGTGAATTCATAAGACATGCATAAGGCCATATCTTATGGGGTTGTTGGTGCCACATTAAGCCTAGTAAGGGGCGTGAAACACTGTTACGGGTGGGGCATTGTTGGGGCGTGGGGTAAATTGCAGTCGTCAGCAAGGAGAAATGAAGGATTGATATGGCGTCGTGGTAGCAGGGAGTGTGAAACCATAACAAGGGGTGCCGTCGGGTATTGGGGCACGATAGTTGCTTAGGTGACTTGCACGTGGCGGTGATGGATGGTGGTGGTGGATGGGGGTTTTGTTGGGGGCCTTGTTGAGAAGAAATAAAGTGAAATTTAAATAACAAATTTTTTTACAGCAGTCTGGTGGTAGACGGTGGTGGTGATGGACCGTGGTGGTGGTGGGTGGTGGACCGTGGTGGCGGTGGCGGACGATGGTGGGTGGTGGTTGTGGTGATGGTTGGTGGTGGTGTGAGGGTGAGCATAGAGAAGAGGAGAAGACTTTGAAGTTTGTAGAAGATTTGGAACAAATCTGCACAACGAAGAGGACAAGAAGACTTTTGAGTGATGAAAGGTCTCTTAAAAAACAAACAATCTAAAGACCCCAACGTCTGCAGCGTCTGCGCGACGCAGACAAAATAGATCAGAATTGCTTCTAAGCAAAAAACAAACAACCCCTTAGGCTTTTGTTACAATTGATAAGTACACTTGTATGTCGTGTGGAGAGTCTAGAATTATACTAGAGGGTTTAGGACTTAGGTTAGTTTATTTTTGTAGACCATAGAAGTAATTGGTTTGGAAAAAAAAAATTCAGCTCAAATGGATACATATAATTTTTGATTTGCTTTAATTCACGAGGCTTTGAAATATGAACGAAACTAACATCGCATGGAAAAAATAGAGCACGCTTGTCAAAAAAACCATAACCGAATAAAGATAAGCCAATTAACACCGCAACTAGCCAATCAGCTGAAAAGATCATAAACACATACGTAAACAAATTTGTAACAAAACTTATCGGGACAGCTAAAATTGATCACGACAATTAACCGAGAGCCAGATAGACACATAATATATGGGGATGTTTATTGAAAATGGATGAGGGGGCTGCTAATTATTAATGACTAATTCAGACAGCTAATGTGCTCTTGATACATGTGTCAACGTGACCTGGTCACCATGTTATCGACATGCCCCCGAAAAACATCCATAAATTAAGCATGGATGTGTATTTTTTTTTTTTTTTTTTTGTTATTTGAAGTTATTCAAATACGTTTTTTTTGAAAGGCAATATTTCATTAAAGTTATTCAAATAAGTAAAATACATAAAAAGAAAAAGTGTGAGTCGGTCTACTTAAAAACATATATATGAATTATTACAATTCGATCAAAACCAGGGTAATTTTTAAGTTAAAAGACGGACATTATTGATTTTTTTTTTAACCAGCCAACAAAATTCACCAAGAACTCCCTTCAAAGTCAATTATCAGGACCCTTTCCACCTGGAATAGCCAGACATGTAAGGGAGCTCCTGGTTTCACCAAGTCCACAAGTTCCGGCGAATACCCGGCTATCCACCCGCTGAAAGCACGACAATGGAATAATCGGTAAAACCCGGAACTTTGAAGAAAATCGAACCTATGACCTTTCAGCCATGAGTCTTCTATCATTGAGCCTCCATACCACTCTACCATAAGGTGGGTGGTTGGACATTATTGATTTAAAAGGATTTTTATCGCGGGTTGGTGTTATTGTGGTTTCATCGATTGTGGCCATGAATAAATCAGTTTGCAAATTTTTGTTTATTATAATATGCCTACAAAGTTTGTGAATCATTGTTGTAAGCTTTTCACCAGGTTTACATCCGTAATTTTCTTGCTTGTTTATCTTTGAAAATTATCTTTTTAAACAATATATGTCTATGTGGCTGTTTGGTAAGCCTCTAATGATGCTCTGAACCATTCAGTGCTGAATGATTCAGCATTCAGGTGTTTGTTTCAACTTCTGAATGAATGGTTAAGGCTCAACCATTAAGATTTGAGATGTTGTTGAACCATTAAGCACTAAACTATTAAGCACTGAACTAGGCTGAATATTAATGAGACTCTACTACTAATGTGAGACAAGAATATTAACATTAAGAGGTCGGCTTAATGATTTCAGCATTTAACCATTCAGAACTCTTAATGATTCAGCACTTATTCAACCAAACAGTATCTGACTCGTGTTTTATGTGGGTTGTATGCAAGTCTAAGAGCATTGCCAAGGGGTGTTTAAAAATGGCGTTTGAAATCCACATAAATCTTTTGATACATTTGGTTTCCTGGCCCTAGAGTCGTGAGAATTTCTAAATAGGGTTCATAGAGTTGCGCATAGTAATTTTCGATCCCTAAGACCCATATCTTTGTTTTTTGTAGTATTGGTTTTCCTATCCAAAATACATTTGAGCGCAACTTGTTGCACGTTTTACCTGCCACCTTTATTGTAATCATAAATCGTCCTACTATAAATATAAACCTAATTACCATTTGAATAAAATAGTTTGATTTTCTGTATAAAACTAAAGAAAAATGCGAGGGGAAGGACGAGAGAGGCAAATGAAATGAGTTTTGATGTGGAGAAGAGAGGAGAATGGGAAAATTGTTTTTAGAGGGGAGAGAAAGCTGTGAGGTGGAAGAAAGTAAGAGTGTGTGGCATCCAAAATTTAATCCGTCATTGGAGGTGTTGACCATGCACCAAAAGCGTTTTTCATCTTTAGCATTTTTGAGGAAAAGTTTGTGAGCAGAAGAAGGAGGTCAATGTGAAGTGAGGGTGTCACCTCACTTGTTTTGTGGAAACTCAAAGGGCTTTCACAATAAGACCATGTGTAGTGGTTCTGAAAATTTTCAAGCTCCCACTCCAAATGTCATTGTTTGATTGGTAAAAAAAAAAATTTGTTTCACGCAATTTTTTGGTGTTAAAAATTTTCAAGCAACATGCCAAAATCCACATTTACGCGCTTGGGGGCGGTGTTGCAGCGCAAATGGGGCGTGAATTGCCTCTTCCACGACCAGTTAACCAACCATTACACATGATCTAAGAAATTTTCGAAACCAGGTGATCTGGCGCATGCCCCACGTACACTTCCTTTGTGCTCTCCCTTGCTCCACTCACATACTCCTCTATCTTAAAAACGACATCTTCCTCCTCTCTCTCCTACTCGCAAAATTGATTTGGGCAGTTGGCTGTTATTTAGAAGAACTCCATCTACTCTTCTAACCCATCATTAAAAATACCCAAATAACAACCACATTGTATGGTCGTTGTTGTACACGTAAAATTGTCATTTTCTGCGACAAATAACACCTAAAGCATGTTATTAGTGATATGCATGTGTGTGCATCCTATGAATGCCACACTCACGAGGGAGATGACAAAAACATACAAACCATTTATGGCAAAGCATGTGTCGCTCTCATCACCCGAAATGTTTCTTAGAATGGCCTGCTTTTTGTTTCAACAGGTAACAACCATTTTTTAAAAAAAATGTAGTAGTAAATGAATATTCAAATCTTATATCAGAATAGGTGACCATAATGAAAGGCCGCTAACGGAGGGGGTATTTGATCGGGTTATTTTAACTGCTCGTGTTTACGGATTGAACCTGATATTATGCCAGACACATGAATCAAACACGACTAGTGTATTCGCAAGTTGTTACAGACATGGGCCTTTTGCCATTAAATATTTCTTAACGTTTTTTATTTCTACATGTTACAACTCTTAAACTTTTTCTTTACACCCCGGTGAATAAATATGTTTCCTTTTAATTTTAACATATATACCCATCTAGATTAAGTTGAGACACAAAACACCCTATAAAAAATTTATAAAGATAAGTATGTCATTTCACGCACCCTGGAAGGTTGACCAAAGACTACATGCCAAGTTAAACATGTTATGTATTTGAACGAAAACTAAAATTAAACATACAAATTGTAATGTTATTATCTTAATTCACGTATCCAACCGTTTTGCCCTTTGATGCATATATGTTTTTTTGTTAGTAGAGTAGTAGTTAAATGTCAGGTTTTATGGTCTACGGTTTATTTGTTTGACTTTAACTTTAAGGTTTTATAATCCATTTGCAGAGGTATATCTGGACATGTTTCAGTCCATTTTGAAAAGGTTCGAAGTTAGAACCGGGTTGGGCAAAACTAGTTTTCACTTTTGTTAAGTAAAACCTAAGTGATAGGATCGACTTAAGAGGCAGTTAGTATTTTGAAGTTATGGTTTTAGGCCCCAATCAAAAGGGCTCCCAAATTTTAAAAGACTTTTTTAATATATATGGCTTGTTATGAATCAAGATGACAAACCTTTAGCTTAATATATCTATGGTCACGCAGTCTTTTTAATTGTATTTATCATACAAATATTTTTAATCCTATAATTACTGTTATCTTCAAGTTTTATTCTGTTTTTTTTTTTAGTTTTTGGAAAAAAAAAAAAACTCATTATTTTTGTATTTGCTTTAAGTCTTCACAAATGTTGAGCCGACCCTGCTAACCAGTTTAAGTTCGGAAACTGTTTGCGGACCTCGAGGGTTTAGCTTATCGTACATCACCTCTATTTTAAATAATAGAAAACATTAGTAAAAGAATAAATATATAAATTTAAAATCTTCTTTTCATTACTATATGTTTTTAATAAATAGAAATGCTTAAATCTATACGATTTAAAAAAAACAAATATGACACACGTCACACTAGAAAAAAAACATTGTGATTGAAAATGAAGTTAGGAACGAGTCAAGATACCTGACCGAGGACCATAGCAACTCTTAATATCTCTTTTTTTGTCACTTTCGTGTATTTAGGTTGGAATAGACCCAATAAATTGTAGCCATTCCATTATTGGAAGATATATAAATAAACGAGTCACTTAAATTATAAATTACATACAAGAAAAATTCTAGTAAAAAATCTATTTTGCTTAAGTAACTTAAAAAAAGATTTTTGTTTTGGATCAAAATCCAAATTAACTCTCATTCTAGCTTCTAGCGGCGTTAGAATTAGCCCTCAGTCCCTCACGTCTTCAATCTATGTAACGCCCTTTTTGCTTTTTGAATTATTTGTATGGCCGAATAAAAAAAAATCCACGTCACCTCCTAACCACTTTTTTTTTAACGGCATCTCGCTTAGGGCTATACATGAGCAAAGCCCGGCCGGTCCTTAACCACTTTTTTAGTTTTTTAAGTTTTATTTTCATATAATTTAACTATTATTTTTAATGGGTATCGGGTACTGAAAAGTTGTAAAACGACTACGCACTAAAGGTGAAAACGAGTTAGTGAGAGTTCATGCATACGTAAATAACGTGGCGTTAAAAAATATGAGAACATAACACATCGTCTTACATTTCATGTTCTTTGATTATGCACCAGTTACTTACGTATGTGTAGATATAATACATAATAATATAAATGAAAATCCAACTAAAATTTTATTTTTTGTATTTGTTTTTTTATATTTTAATTTTCAGAATGAACACAATAAATAAACACATTTATGCCATTTACGTTAATTTTTAATTTTTTAATATTAATATACACACTAAAACACCATTCAACACTTTAAAATACTGATGCGAAATTAATAATTGGTATGAAATATTAAAAATATATCAATGGAAACATTTAACCTGGAAGTAGCCTCTCGTATCATTGTTTGATAAATGATTAGTATATAAAAAAGTGCCCAAGTACTAGTATCATAATCAAGTGGACGTTTAGATCACAGGTCTAGGAAAGCAATCACTAGTTTGAGATTTGATTATTGAAAACAGATTATGGCGTTTTGAAAAAGCAGAGGTGGAGCTGCTTATAGATTATTGCGTTTTGTTAGGCTAAAAAACTGATTATCTGCGTTTTCAACACGCAATCCAAACACTAAAACTGATTATCTGCGTTTTCAAAATGCAATAATCTAACAATCAGATTCAAAACGCAATCCAATAGTTTGAGATTTTGATTTAGTAGTTATATTCTTCAAGTTGACATAAGCAATTATAAAAGCTGGTATTGGTTTATCTACACCTGTAGATTATTCAAAAATAAAAAAGGCATAATCAAGATTCACTTTTTAAACCAAATAATCCTAAATCATACACTGTGTTGCCCAGGTTTGAACCTGGTACCTCTCATCTAAGATTCATTTATGTTCCGATTAGGACCACTTAATTTATAGAAGAAAAAAAAGGTACGTTTAAAGTTGGGAAAAAGTACAAGTTGTTTTACCAGAAAACTAAATATGCTAGCAATCAGGCAAAAAATTCCAGACTAATCCATTACCATAATATAGCAACATTGGCAACAAAAAACTATGAAGATCAACAATATCATGTCTTCTGGAGCAAAGAAACCAACTCCATTTAACTGAGAGTGTACATACTAGACTAGTAACTATAAACTGAAATGCAATTTTGACACGCGTGCAAATAAGCAGTTGCGGGGAAAGATGGTGATCAAGAAACAAACATCTAAGTAACATTCTAAACATCAAATTACAAATACAAAACAAAACATCATACAAGGTATGCATCCTATTTTAAACACCTGAGAAAACTCGAAAAGATTTATAACTGCAGTTCCCCAAGTAGTTACAGGTACGTAAATGATTGAATGCGAATAATGAATTACTATATAAGCCAAAAACGAATAGATGGATTATCCAAACACACAAAACCTTGATCAATCAAATGTCATATACCTATTTTGCATTTGCATACCTGTGTCCGGCGGAAACATTTTACCTGTTGGAGCAAAAAAATGGGTAATAAATTGTGTACCCGCCAAACATGGATATAGGTATACGGGTTGTTTGGGTTCAATTTAAGCCATATTACAAAGAAATACAGAAAGTACCAATAATATGGTTTGAAATATGGAAACATACAACAAACACAGCAAACACTTGATAAGAGTCGAACATTGTTTAAAAATACAATCATGTCCGCGATAGTGAAGGAAACGACAAGTGATTATATATACTGAAAACAACTTGCAGGAGACAAATAGTTGACATCAAATCAGATTGATACCTTTGATATTTAAACAAATACTCCCTCCGTCCCAATTTAAATGTCCTCATTTCCTTTTTTGTTTGTCCCAAATTAAATGTCCCTTTTCCAAAAATGGAAATGTAATTTCAAGTTTTGCCATAAAAGACAAAACACAATCACCACTTTTGAGGATATTATTGTCATTTTACTACATACAAACAAAAAATTTCTTAAAATGTGTGTTTTTAAAAGTGGGACATTTAAATTGGGACGGAGGGAATAGATAGTTAAAGGAACTACTTAATTAACGTTCGCAACCACAGGAGAAGTATATTTGGGCATCTGGCTAATTAATACAGAATACTGTATTTTTTTAATATGCTTACAGGTATCTTTCAAACATAGAAGAGGAATTATATTCATCATTTTTCCAATAATGGCCGCTGCACCCCACTTTTCTTATTATAGAAAAGCCGAAAAAGAAGTAATTTTAACATCTTGAGCCATAATATCACCTAGTTCTTTGGACTAAAAACATAAAAACAGGTCAATAAACCAAATGTCTTTATTATAGATAAGCAACTATGCATCCTAAGCAGCAATCCAAACAACACAACTTAGCAAAGAGGCATCAATGTAGTTCCTAAAGGTTTTATAAGGCATACAAATGAGTAACAATTGTTAATACGTAATGTTATTAGTTATCAACATACAGTAGTAGATACCATAAAGTAACATAGCTAAAAATAACAATACGGTGATCGATGATAAATTTGATTACCATCGTAATTTATAAACTTGAGTCTTAACATCTTTTTAGCACTAAGATAGGTTAGCTAGCCCTATTTTTGGCCCCAGTAAGGAGATTTAAAAAATCGCATGTCAAACAGAGAAACTAAACAAAGATTAATAAAATATTATATCCGCAAAGTAATTCTAGGTGCACAAATAATATACTGTAGTTAATAGATAAAGCTGAAGATAATAAACATGGACGGATAGTATCAAACATGAACATCTCAACCCATCATATGTTCCTCAGTCCGTGAACATTAAAGGATCGGTTAACTAAACATGTGAAACAGGATACAAATGCTATACATCCTAAGTTGCATTTCGAACAACCGTAGTGAGCAAGATCCATAGATGTACATTCCAAAAGTAATCAAAGTGCCAGAATAATTCATTTCGGTAAAAAAAACAAGTATGTGGTTCCAGGTAATCAACAATAAATAGCTAATATAAAAATGTAACACCTTAAAATCCATAAGATGCAAAAAAAAATATGAAGGCGATAGGCTAAATCAATAAGACACAAACTCGGTAACTTTAGGCTCAAATGAGCAATTTTAGTTAAACAAACTGTCACAGGTGATCACCAAACGATAGATAGTATCATAAACGGAACAAACTGATTGCTATCATAAAGTTTCCAATAACCTTGTTGGTGTTAAAGTCAGCATCTTTTTAGCAGCAATACAACCATGTTGTCGGCCCCAGTAAAATAACTAGGAATTTAGTTCATCATTATAGTTTCCAATAATGACCCGCTTCACCCCCACGTTTTTTATTCGAGAAGCCAAAAAGAAATAACTTTAAAATCTTGAAAAATAATATCACCTAGTTCTTTGGCCTATAAACATGAGAAAAGATCATTAATCAACTATGTATCCCAGGCAGCAATCTACACACTTACACAGCACGGCTGAGCAAAGAGACAAGAATGTAGTTTCTAAAAGTAATTTCAGGCACACAGACACATGATTATTGTTAATAAGTAACGAGTGATCAACAAACAATATGGGATACTGTAAACTAATGTTTTTTCATACAATGTTATGGGTGATCGAGACACCAACAAATTGATTACTATCACAAAGCTAGCATCTTTTAGCACCAATACAGCCCTGTTGTTGGCCACAGTAAAATAACCAATAAGATTATGAAAAATCACATGTCAAACAGAAAAACTAAGCAAAGGTCAATCAGATATTTTTCCACAAAGAAATTATAGGCGCACAGATGATCGATTGAACTTAAAAAGATAATGTTGCATTGTTGCAAGCGATAAACATGGAAGATAAAATCAAAGACGAACATCTTAAACCATCATATGTTGAACATAAAAGGAAGTTAACTAAACATGTCAAACACTGTACATACGCTAATTATACAACCTAAGTTGCAATTTGAACAACTGAACCAAGCAAGATGCATCAATGTACATTCAAAAGTAATCGAAGTGCCACAATAAGTCGTTTTGATGAAAAATACGAAGTTCCAAGTGAACAACAATAAATAGATAATATAACAATGTAACATCTTTAAATCCATAAGATGCAAAAGGAAATGGAGCGCGACAAGTAAGCTAAATAATAACACACAAATTCGGTAACTTTAGGCTCAAATGATCAATTATAGTTAAACAAACTGTCACGAGTGATCAACGAACCATAGATAGTATCATAAACTGAACATCTTTAACGCCCGTTAAATACCAACAAATACCATAAGTTTCATAGTTGCATTATTTACCTATGCCGTCTCCACATCACCTACATTACTCAGCAACGCGATCCTCCTCTTTCTTAACACGGCCTCATTTTCAAAAATCGCTTTCCATTTCTCATTCAGTTCCTTCGCCTTCGCCTCCCCAATCAAACTCAAATTTTCCTTAACCAACTTCACCACACCGTCAGGAAACTTCAAAGCCGTCGAAACTTCCGACATCAATCCCGCATTCCAATACGGATACAACGTCTCAAATTCCTCCACTTTAACCACCCTTTCCTCCTCCTCCTCTTCTTCCTCCTCCTTCTCAATCACCACAACTTCGGCGGCTTAACTTTCGCCACCCTAACCTTCCCTTTCGCACTCGACCCACCATTATTCACATTCTCACACCCATCAACCCCCCATATCTTATCCGAAAGCTCATACAACCTCCGCTCATGCGGCTTAACAAACACCGGTTCCTCACCATTCCCAACTTTCTCCGAAGTCACCCGAAACTTCTTCTTCAACCTCCTAACTTTCTCATACAACTGACTCTTCGTCGCAGACCCGGGTAGCGAACTCATTGTAAACCGATAAACCCGTCCATATCCGACAACGGAGAACACCCAATTCTCATCTGATAATCAATAAACCCTTGTAACAACATAAGCTCATCTTCAACAGTCCAAACCCTTTTACTCACCGACTTCTTTTCCTCATCAATCTCCCCATTCAAAACCTCAACTTTTGTCTTCTTCTTACCATTCTTATTCTTATTATTATTATTAATATTAATAATACTCTCTGCTCCAGTTAAACGACGGCGTTTTGACGTCGGAGTCTTATCAAAAACATCAAAAGATTCAATCTTTTTGGAGGGTTTGATAGCAAAGTCAGAAGCAGTGGGTGATCTAACATCAGAATCAAATTCAAAGATGGAAGAAGCATTAATTTTGGGTATACCCATCGGAATCTTGGAATCGGAATCGGAATCTGATTCATCTTGTGATGAGAATTGAGGTGGGTTAGAATTAGGGTTTGTGAATTGGGGGTTTCGTATTCTTGTTCTTCAGATGATGTGTAAAATGTTTTGGGGTCTTGTTCGTCGTCTTCTGTTTCGTCGTCGTCATCGGAGGAAGCGGAAGGTGGGTCGTCTAGAGGGTGTTTGGTGGCCATTAGTGGGTTGATGATGATGATAATAAAAATAATATTATTATTGGTGAAGGATGGATGGATGAAGGATTATAATAAGGGTTTGAAGAAGGGTGTGAGGATTGGAAACATGGTGTTGTGATTTGAAGGATGAAGTTTACATGTGATTGGAATTAGGGTTTCAGTGTGAAGGTTATGGGCTTTGAGGGGAGACTCGTGGTTTCCACTTACAGCTTTGATTAACCATGTTAATAATATTGTTAATTAATTATTATTATTATTATATTTTTATGGGTTATTTTAAGAGTTACAGTAATTTTTAACTTAGGGTGTTACTTAGCATCTCAAGTCACTTTAGTTGGGTGGCGCCTTAAACACCGTCCTATCATGTTACACGTGGTGTTGTGGATTAGGCCCACCAAGCTACCCACGAACACTCTTTGGTGTATGTGTGTGTGAGAGAGATGATGGTGTGATGAGGAGAGAGAGACGTGGGTGAAATGGAGACGTAAAATGAAGAGGGGCGCCATTGTAGTTAACCATACTAGGGTTGTTAAAAGGGGGCAATATTGTTGTCCCATAGCCTGCGTGGTGTATACGTAGTGTATTAAAGCTTCCGAGGGGTTTATCCACACCTCAAACCTAAGAAAATATGCGATTAATTTTATGAATTTGATAAAATTTCATAAAGAGTAAGAAGATATTGTTAGTTAAACTTTTTTTTTTCTAAAGTAGACAAACTTTTATGATAGAATCTAGATTTTAATAAAGATAATGAGTTAGTTTTATTCATTCGACAATTTTAAGACATCTATGATGAATCATGAAAGATAGAATGAGCGCGCAAAATTTGTTTGCGCTATTTTATAACCTATGAACTTAAGATATTCTGATTTATATCTAGATTGTGGATATGAGAAAGATTTTGTCCGATCTATAGAAAGTAATTGTTAAGGGTAATCGAGACATCCTAGATGGGGTAGGTTGACTAGAACACTGCCGCAACTGCCATTAGATGCACATGCCCTAATGGCCCAACCAGGGGTTCATGAGTTGGTGCTAGATCAATGTAATGAGATGAAATGGGTTCCTGGATGGGTGTCTTATCTAAAACTACATGGAATGAGTTCAAATAAGTTGTCATCTTGTTATTACATATTGGTTGGATTCGGGAATGTTGAATATCTAAAATAGTGTTATATAAATTTTTATTTGAGATGGGCACAAATTGCACAAATTTTATTTGAGATGGTGTATGGATAAAAATACAAATAAACTCTTTATTGTGTAGAAAATGGCACAGTGGACGTGTAGGTGTGTAACCTATGTTATTGATTTGAGCATAACCTATGTTATTGGAACTTACCCCATCATGATCTAAGCTCGAACCATCCGTTTGCTCGTCTTCAACGGCAAATTCACCTAAAAAGTTGCCTTGTTCCGTCTTCGGAAGCAGGTTGTTCCAGCTCATTTTGCACCCTCTTTTGACTCTATCCTGTTACATCATCATCGCCTGAATGCCAAACGTCGGAGTCTGAATCATTCATTGGCTCATTGTTGAACTCGTTAGCATACGATAAGTGCTGGCTTGTTTCTTCATAATTAAGTGATTCTGGTGTATGTTTTGCTTCATTTTTACTCGGTCCTGTTACATCACCATCATCTGAATGCCAAACGTCGGATTCTGAATCATTCACTGACTCATTGCTGAACTCATTAGCATATGATAACTGTTGGATTGTTTCTTCATAATTAGGTGATGCTGGTGTATGCGTTGCTTCTTTTTTACTATGTCCTGTTACATCATTATCATCTGAATGCCACACGTCGGATTCTGAATCATTCATTGGCTCATTGTTGAACTTGTTGGCATCTGATAACCGTTGGCTTCCTTCTTCAGAAGTAGGTGATTCTGGTGTATGTAGTGCTTCTGTTGGACTCCGCCCTGTTACCTCATCATCTGAATGCCAAACGTCGGAGTCTGAATTATTCGTTGGCTCATTGTTTAACTCGCTAACGTATGATAACTGTTGGCTTCCTTCTTCAGAAGTAGCCGATTCTGGTGTATGTTGTGCTTCTATTTGACTGTGTCCTGTTACATCATCATCTGAATGCCAAACGTGGGAGTCTGAATTATTCATTTGCTCATTGTTGAACTCTCTGGCATCTGATAAATGTTGGCTTCTTTCTGCTTCTGTTTGACTCTGTCTTGTTACATCATCATCTGAATGCCAAACGTCGGAGTCTGAATTATTTTTTAGCTCATTGTTGAACTCGTTATCATCTAATAATTGATCGCTTCTATCTTCAGAAAGAGGTGATTCTGGTGTATGTTGTGCTTCCGTTTGACTCGGCGTTTGTACATCACCATCTGAATACCAACTATCAGCATCTGGACCATTCATCCGTTCGACTTTTATGTTTGAGGCCAATATTTCATCCTCAGCATCCATGAAACTATGTTGGCTAGTATCTACAGAAGTAGGTGGTACAGATGCATCATATGACTCGTTTTCAACCTGCATTGTTTCCTCATCATCTGCATCTGAACCATTCATCCCCAAGTCAGTCAGGGATGGGTGCTCATTGTCAACATCCTTTAAGAACCGCCATCTTGTTTCGTCAGAAACGCGTGGTTCCTTTTCTTCATCACCTGAACTCCAGTTATTTGCATCTAATGACGAGTGTTTCCTATCACGCTTCGTTTCATCATTATTTGTGCTCCAGTCATCTGAATCCGAATCTGAACCGTCCATTTGCTGATTGTTGATATCCAAGAGCGCTAGTTTATCATGAATACTTGGCATAAACGGGGAAGAAGTGCTTGCAGGTGTTGGTGATGATTGCTGACCTGTTTCTTGAACTGCATCACCATCATAAAGTGCATCAAGTATCATTCTAACTGTATCTTTCATAATCATGATCTTATCGCGAGTGCTCTTCCAATATTGCTTGTTTGTTTTTGTGGATGTCGATTCTTTTTTATTAAGTCTTCTTTGTATGGCCAATGTTTTTCTCACTTCATTACATGTATTATCCAATATCTTCAAGAAATCACGAACAATCGCAAACAATCGTAGCCCTTCATCTTTTCCAGATTTCCCATGGAAATAGTCCGCTGTGCTTTTGACCAACGCCATTATCCGTTTATCTTCTTCAATCATCCACTTAATATCAGCTTCTGCATACTCCAAAAACCAAGTGAGCGCGTTACTAAACTCAGTAGCTCCTTCGGCCTTTTTCATCTCTTCGTTCATAAATTCTTGTGTTTTCTTCAACATATTTCCCAAGTTAGAAACCGTCGATGTTAACATCTCACCATCAATAATGGATGCTTTTTTCACATCGTTGAGTTCCTCGCTCAATTTGGAAACAACCTCCATACCTAACAGTTTAAGATGTTCTTGTGATTCGTTGTTTGGTTCAAGACCTCGGTTTCTAGCCACCTTGATTCCTTCATACCGTATGATTTCTTGAACCACAAATGATAATAGAGTCGTTTTTCCATCGGTTCCTTTGACATCAGAAAGTTTCAAAAGCGTGTCGAGCTTGAATGCCTGGGCTCCACCACGGTATGTACCATCGTTCATCCGGTTACCAGTTTTAAGAACTGCTTCTAGAAGCCTCAGGAAGAGTCTGCTGCTTGTAAGCTTGTTGCATGCTACTGCAATTTAGGTCCAGTAAATATGATCAGAAGTTCAAAACAAAATCACAAACTTCTTGATTACCAAAAATAATCCTTATCCAGTACCTCCAAAGTGGCAAATGATTCTTTAGCCACATGGTAATTCTCATGAAGGGTACCCATGAACAACAAAGCTTCGAGACGTTTGAATGCAAACGGGATCTCAACCAAGTTTTTGAGGAAACGTTCTGAAGTACCTAGTTGGTTAACATCGCCATTATATAACCGAAGTTTTAGTTCTTCTCTTGAGTCGGTGTCATTTTCAACAAAGTTGAAATGAGCTCAACCGGAAGCTGAGTGCCTGATCAATCAATCACACATTCATATAAGGATATAATGATATATAAACAAGTAGCACAGACAGACATGAGATGAGCAACAAAAGACTCAAATCACCTTTCTTAACTGCTTCACAGACTTGTTCACTTGTCACATTCAATGCTCTTAGAAGAATAGCTAAATTCTGAGATTTTTTTTGAATCAATGATCTGTATAAACTTGGTATGAGATTGAAAGTTTGAATCGATCTTCCCACGCTCTTTCTTATTTTGAGCAGCCACATAACCAAACAGACCCACCATCGTCTCCTCATCAAGCCTGTTTAAGCATATATGTTTTTAAATATACGCAAAAGAATGTAGTTTGATTTATTATTGAAAATGAATGATTTGTATTGAGTTAAAGCCTTACTGGAACGACCCGTCTCTAAGATGGTGCCAAACCATAGAACGGCCTTGAATAGCGTTCACTTTTTCCCAAAACAACGGTTTTAACTTGGTTTCTGTGGGACCAGAATCTCCATCTTTGGTGTTTTCCTCCATAACAGTGGTATGTCTGGGACTACCTGATTTGTTTGGTGGAGGTGCCTTTGGCAGTGGTGGTGGTACTTTCAATCTAGGTGGTGGTGGTGGCAGTGGTGGGGCAGCTGCTTGTGGACCAAGTGGTGGTGGAGGCGGCGGAGGTGGCGGTGGTGGTGGTGGTGGTGGTGAAAAAATAGACAACTTTCCTGGTGGGAGCGGTAAGGATGCAGTTCCTGATTCATCGACACTGTCAAGCAAATTCTTGATCTTGGGATCACGAAACGACACTCTCATTGATCTTTGTAAAGTACCTGAAAAGGAAAAACATTAAATTAACCGAAAATCTGGATGTATTATAAATGAAAATATTAACGGAGCAAGCCAGATTACAGATATGATCACCTAATTTGCCTTTATAGTCCCTGGAGCGTATGTTGACGATAAGTTCATCGTCTTCATCTTCTTCTTTTTCTTCTTTTTCTTCCTGCTGTGATTCATTTGCTTTGGCTGGTCTAAGTGTATAACGTCCAAGACAACAATACAACGCCGAAGAAAAAGGCCCATCGTTACCACTAGAGTTGTCACTATGACACCTATTAACAACGATTTCCCGCCACCACTAAAAGTTGATCCAATATTAGCAAGTTTGCGCGAGGGCCTAGAGTAAGAATTCTCCAACTCTTCAGGTGATATAAGTAGGGCCCGAATAAGTATGGGCGTTTGACCACAGATGGTGAGCCTGCGGGTCCATGAGCAGATGCTGCACTTGGGCATTCCCTCTTTTGTAGATGGTCATGAAGTTTTCTGAAAGACGTTGTTTGGTGATTATCAGGATCATATGACTTAGAAAGATTTTCTTGCCACTCTTCTTTTCCACAATTGTTAGATGTGGATCTTTTGTTGTTTAAGCAATGTAGGTTACATTCATCAATAGGTATAGTATTTGTTCAAACTCTTCCAGACTGTACAGCGTCAGCTACACAAGCAACATTTCATTTAATCTAACAAATTTAAACAGAACAAGAAAAAAAAAACATAGTGAAGGAAATGGGCCATAACTATTGAGACTGTAGTTGTATTTCACTTCTATTTAATATTGATTTCGAACACTAATCTAAATATCAAAAAGATCTCAAATCAATTTTCATTTTTCTAGCATGCACAATGGGAATTGTAAGGACGTCTAAGAATGAAGGTGGTAATGACATGGAGACCCAAGGACAAAACGCCATACTGTCATTGGGCAACGATAGCCAAGGATTGACAAAAGTGGGTCGCGTCACAAAAAGCAAATATA
Organism: Ambrosia x helenae; assembly: GCA_030844895.1. Taxonomy (NCBI): domain Eukaryota; kingdom Viridiplantae; phylum Streptophyta; class Magnoliopsida; order Asterales; family Asteraceae; genus Ambrosia; species Ambrosia x helenae. The sequence continues at coordinate 16,519 of JAUTDX010005903.1, forward strand.
ACCAAAAGGTAAGAATAAGTGTATGGACAAACAAATTCAATGGTAGTGGTGTTTAAAACTGACCGCACATTTCATACTAGTGTTAGTAGACAACGCATTGCGGATAGTCTAAGAGTAAATAGCATTCATAGTAAAATCTATTCAAACTCCAAACAAAATCCACCAAAAAATGAAACTTTTTAGTTGTTATCGATTCGTATTTCATGTATTTTGCATTGTATGTTGATTCGCGTCACATTTGGCAAGTTACAAGATCTCATGCATGCTTTGTTTAGAATCATTCTACTTGATCAGATAGAATATATGAATAAGTTTGAAATCCCATTTCACTTCAAATGATAACATAACTAAACCCACCAAATACTAGATGATAACTACATAACATTTAAAAAATATGGTCAATAAATTTCAACCAAGGGAACAATTATCCTATATTCCATGCAAAAAATGAATCTAAATGATAAGATTAATGGAGAATCATACTGCATTTTCTTCAATAAAATTAGATGTCAAATCGGCTCCATTGCCATACCAACTTTCTTTTTGGATTGAACGATTTCCTTCCAAAAGATCAACCAAAACCACACACAGAAGAGCTACAAAAACACCTACAAAACCAACCCTTTTGGCGAAACAGATTGTACCATTCCATAACAAAGCCCTTCTCATTTGAATCAATGTTATGTTTATGCAATTATACCAAATTGAACATTGACCCAAACCTCTAAAGTTTATCCCAAACAAGCTCAAATTCCTTTTAATTCTTGAATATATATAATTCAAAACCTCACTAAATTCCCAACAAAAATATGATCTTTATCTTCTTTTTTACATACAAATTCAATTTCTAATAAAACCAGAATCCTTGCTGCTTTGAGGTAATGAAAATGTTCAAAATTTCACAAAATTCCCAATCTTTTTTATGTGATTCTTGTTTTAAAATGCAATCTCCAAACAAAACTCACAATTTCTTTTCCGGTAAAACGCCACAAGATTTTTCTGCAAAATGAGAATCAGAAACAAAATCTAGAGAATGCCCACAAATCTTTTTGCCTTCAAAATGATTCGAAAAAAATTCAAACCTGATTTCAGACAAAAAGAAATGATGGTTCTATCTCATTTCTGACCCTCAAATGCAGAAAAAAAGAGTTGATTGAAGAACTCAAAAGATAGTGAATCCGAAAAAGTTATAATGTTGGGAAAAAGGTGAAGATTATGAAACTATAATCTTCAAAGAAATCGGCTGTATTTTAGGGAAAATCTCTTGATGGGTTGGATAGGTTTGATTGTATTTTAGGAAGAAGATAGGCTGGAAATGAGGAACCAGCCACAAGGATGATTTTTCCCAACAAAACATGGTTACCAACGGTTCTATTTTTATCAAACAAATTAATAACTCTTTGTATAAAATATTAAATCTATGCATAATATAAGTTTTTTTTACAGCAAACTAGCATACTCATAATCTACTCATATTAACCATCAATATCTGTGCCTTGTAAGATTTGGATTCTTTAGCTCCACGACAAAGAGGGGACACCTTACCACCGGACCATGTTCCTTGAGGTACGTTTGGCAGATAATTCTTATATAATACAAGATAAAAGTAGTAGTGACGAACCCCATCTATATTACTATATAATGTGATTATATGGTATACACATGTATAAGTCGGTGAATGTGATGCTATACAATTATACATGCATATAGGACGACAAATGTGATTGTATACATGCGTATAGTCCTATGAGTGTGACGATATACATATGTACAATGTGGATGCGATGGTATAAGCGCGTAAAGGCAGTGAATATTGATTGATAAAGTGATATGATATTAAGGTGATATATATCAGAAATGTATGGAATAGAAAGTCCTAAAATAGGTGTTCATGAGGCAGGGATAAAGGGATAAGTATATAACAAAATCAAATAATTTATGTATAACCATCTGTATATTACCTGGCACAAGATCAATCACAAATGGGGATGTAGCTCAGATGGTAGAGCGCTCGCTTAGCATGCGAGAGGTACGGGGATCGATACCCCGCATCTCCAAACTCTTCTTCTTTTTTAATATTTTGCCAATGATTATAACCACACAAAATCCAGAAGGATGCATCACATGTGTTCGATAAAATGCCTGACTCAAAACATTCCCCTATTAGTCAATCTTCACGGGCAGCTAAAAGCTAACCGATATCGATTGGCAATACCTTCTTTACCTCAACACATCTAAATGGACTTCACGTGCCAACATGCCAGCACACTTCCCATAACAATATCCAAACCCAAACAATCACGCTTCACCATCTTGTACTTTAAGCTTCACAACATGTACTCTCCTCTACCCTTAACAAAACCACCTCTGGAACAAACAACAACACACACATCCATTCTAAACCATGAGTGATAATAATAACTGATAACAACAAAATTATCAGTTATCACCACCTAAAGTAATCAACAATAATGCTGTGTTACGTTGGTAAAGCAACGAAGATCTTTATCTTCATCGTCGTTGTTATTGTTATCACTAGTCTCGTCATCGGACTCAGCATACACAGCAGGAATAATAATAATAATAATCAATCCAAATCTCATCAATGCTCCGGCGATGGTTGTTCAGCTTCCGTTTACTATCCTCCGCCTCCGTTACAGATTCCGTTTGCATCGTTACCTAATAATAACGCACCTCCGTCACCACCACAACCACCGGAAACCACTCTGTCACCCCCAGCACCGCCAGAAACCTCTCAAACACCACCGGCAACACCGGAAGTTTCTATGCCGCCGCCAGCACCGCCGGAAACTTCTCTGTCACCGCCAGAACCGCCGGAAACTTCTCTGTCACCACCGCCACCGCCGTCGACTGATAATACACCGCCAGTTACAGATACTCCTCCGGCTGTGGTTACGGCGGCTCCGCCGCAGGAGGTTCCGGTGTCTCCAGGTCCGACGAATTCTTCTTAATTTTCTCCATTTTTAAGTGAATTATATTCATTTATTTTCAGAAAATCTTACACTGAATTTGATGAATTTTACTTGCTTTTTTAACGATCTGATATTGAAATGTTGTTGAATACTTGAATTTACTCTTTGACTAATCGATTGGGTTATTAGATTCATTTTTTCAATATTGTTGTTGATATGGATGAATGTTTACTTGAATTTTATTTATTTTCACACAAAATGGAAAAAAAAAAAAAAAAAAGTTTGACTATTGTTTATTGATAGTACATTATGGTCGATTTAATTGAAATTAAATGAAGTTGATACATTATTATTATTTATTATTTGTTTTTATTTTTTTTTAAACGCAAATATTTCATACCATAAAAGCGAACATTACATCAAAATAGCGGGCAACAAACTGCGCCGCTACCCTTTCTGTATGGCGACCTTGTCTACTGAAAAAAACCCGTGCCCCTTTGGAGTCGAGACACTGCTACGTATATCTTCACAAATATCTGGTTTATAGTTTTTCGTTATATTAATATAACCAAAACTTAAAACTAACAGTTTTATTTATTATATAAAAATTCCCCATATTTTGCAAAATTTTGCACATTTTGTAATATTATGCATCTTGAAGGATAACAAAAATATACAATTTGATTATACATTATTATATTCCAAAGAATGGGGTAGCTAACAATCTAACATTGACTGAAAGTATCAAGCATACACAATTGCGGCTTTGATAGAGGAAATCAGTCTATTGTGGTAGGGTCACCAGATGAATTTAGTCACTTAGTCGTGAATCAAATCAAGTGCTAGAAGTAATAGTTACTCGTTATAAAGTAAATATAAAGAATTTTTTAGGAGACTAATGACACCAAGATGGCAAGATGCAAGCCAACACGAGTCGCGAAACTAGCCTACATAGAGATGGTTCTTGTGCGTTTGAGATCAAGCATTGGTGGAGAAGTCGGATGGTTCTTGTGCGTTTGAGATCAAGCATTGGTGGAGAAGTTGAACGATACCCTAGTAAAGAATATCCTACATAAAGAATGTCCAATGAATAAGCATTTGATCTTCGTGTTGATGCAAAAATTACACTCTATGGAGGGTGTTATTAAAAATAGGGATCCATAAGTTAAAAACAGACGATTTCAATGCTATTACATGCTCAACTTATGTCGTGAGAAAATTAATACTTGTCAAATTATTTTTCAGATTTCTTAACAAACAACATAAGATTCTCATGATTAACATATAGTTTGTGAAATTGTTCAAAACTTTTACTTTCAAAGCATAATAGCTAAATTTTGGTAACTTTAATAAATACTTTATTAAAGTGTATTACTAGTTGATATAATTTAGAAAGAAAAAAAAAACACCAAACAAACCACCTAAATCCCCTTTTTGTGCATATGGCTTCGGCCTAATTTTGTTGTTTCAACATCAGCCCGTCAAACCAACCCACTTAGACTGCAGGTATTCGTTCACACAGAGACGGGAATAAAAACGGTTCTTGAACCGAACTGGTTCGGTTCCAAATAGGTAAAACAAGAACCGATTCAGGTTCCATTTTCTATCCGGTAGTTCCGGCATCAGTTCCCCTCCCTGGCCCAAGAAACCTACCCGAACGGTTTTTATTCCCATCAATCTAGAACGGGTTAAAACTGGTCTATTTTATATATAAAAAAAATACAATTTATATAAGAAATAATATAAATAACAATATTGTACAAAATGGTTTCTACACTTACAAACTAGTATTATACCCGTCCGCTGGGACGGGTTTTTGAAATATACAACATTTAAACTATGTGTACATTAGAGACATCGGTCACATCTTATTCAACCGGGATCAGTAGGATCAGAAGTTGATTAATTCCCGTAATATTAACTCAAATTTTGTTGTTTGGTTTGCGCAATTAAACATCTTTGCTTCGTTGTGTATAATCTCTATAAACTTAAGAGGAAAAAAACAAATCATAACGAAATAACCTCAAACATATAATGACCATTATGACTTTATTGAATTGCTAGCAATAACTTAAATTTATGCCATAATAAACAACAAAATAATCAATCCTGATATGACAATCCTAATATCCACTTAAGAGTGAAGGTAGTGGGGCTAGAGAAATGGCGTGGGTAGCCGACCCATCCAAGGAACACCACCCCTCATGGTGGATGGGTTTGGGCGTGGGGGGAGGTCGGGGTGATGTGGAGGTTGTTTATTGGCTGCTTACCTAATATATTTTACTGGGTTTAACGTGTACGTTTTCAGGTAAAGCTCCACATTAAGAACATTGGTGATCGAGTCTTTTCCCGGATCAAACAAAATCTCTTTTGGTTGAATGAAAATAAATAAATACATACTGAATGTGTAATTTTTTGAGTTGCTATAAGATACGTTTCAAGTACTGCAAAGCATTCGGCATAGCTCCTGTGTCACTCTACAATCCTCCTAACATCAGTTATCTTATATAGTGACCGGGTCCATGTTTTCCCCGAATTTCACCAGTTCGAGGCTCAAGTGCATGTTCATCCATCTTCATTCCAAGGCAAGCATATCCATTGAGCAACAACATTGAAAAAAAATAAATAATTAACTCATTTTGCAAATAAATAAAAAAGCGAAGTCCAAGGAAAATTACATAATGATCTACCATTTGCGCTTTTTTGAATTTCGAATCGAACATAGGTAATTCCGGTGAAGGAAACCATCACCAATGTGATTAAAGCCGTAAGTTGAGACTTGAGAGTATCCACATGATTTTAGAAATAACAATAAACTCAACTATGTAGATATGCAACTTTTTTACACTCAAATTTACATTTATTATTTGCAATTTAATGTCTTTTAATAAAACAAAACCAAGATTTTTTTTCTTTCAGCGATTAGCTTTTTTTTTTTTTTTGCAGTTTCCAAGGTGGCAGTTCACTTTTGAATAACTTGATCACGAATATATTTATCTCCAAGTCAAACACGAACCTCTCTCAAGAACTTGGAATTATGATTAATGTTGTAAAGTAAAACTCACCCTTGATTTTAGTGAAGTATGAATGGGTGCAGGCGTGCAGCAGCTTACATCTTTGCTAGCTCCACAACCATATTGGTTGTTTAAAACTATTAATAATGCAATTGAGTCAGCCAATTATTATCGTGTAATAACATTGTAGATCAACCAATTTAAATGTTAATAAGCTTGTTCAGAAGCTAGGCTTACCAGCCCAACAAAAACCTGCAGCCCCAAAGTTATACACTTCTTGTTCAGAGTTTGTATAACTGATTTAGCAAATTCAACTGGTTGCTCCTACAGGGACAAAGAGAATAAAGATTAATTAAGAAAAGTATAAAGTAGTTAACTTTTATCTTTTTTTTAAGTCAACCCGACCCAACCAGTAGAAGATACCATGTTGATCACCTACTATATTTTTCTATCATTTAGCATCAAAGAAACCGAGTAGCACAGATTGAAATTTGTTTTTCTAACTGCTTTTTCTTACATAACAAAAAAAATAACATACCAATTATTATAGTTATAATTAATGTTTTTTTTTCTAAACATAATTATCATAACTAATAAACTAACACACCCATAAGTATAGTTATAAATAATGTCATATAGTCATTGGAGAGTGGAGGCCATTAAACAGGTAGTCTTTGGTCTTGTTTTCTAACCAACCTATGGACCACTAGCCATACAAGCATACATTATCTAATAGTCTATTGAGATAGATAATCCATTTATTTCTTGATATATTGTAAAAGGATAGAGACTCTATTAACAGAATATCAAGTGAAAAATTGTCTTCAACATTATTATTAGCTTGGTAGATCGGTGCGCTACGTGATGGGTAAAAATGGACCGAGACGGGTCAGTTTTTGTGTGGCCAAAAGGGTTGGCTTGGTAACCAACAATCACGTCTCATCCGTAAACATAAGATTATATTTTGAACAAATTAACCCGTTTGACCCGTCTTTGTTGAGTTAATATTTCTATTTGACGGGTCAAAATGGGTAGGTGAGATTGGGTAACATGTGTGCTCAAAGCGTTCAAAACAGGTGGGGTCAGACTCGCTTACACGTAAAATGAAAAGGGCGACTAACAGTTAGGTAACAGGAATACAACACTGATGGACACCATTCTAGCACACACTGGCTTTGGAATGTTAATATTCACTTTGTAAAAAAAATGCACATACCTTAAATTAGTTTTGTATAACTTAAAATGAACCAACTTAAAAAAGCACATTTCTGCACAAACCGATAGTTATGAGGTTAGAATTGTTTACTACCTCTGGTTGCTTGACTTTTATAGCTTTCAGAAGTCAAAAGGCTAGATATGGACATAATAGTCTTTTAGGTTACTATATAATAGGGCCAGAGATGAAGCTCCTTCAGTAAACCATAAGTCAACTTTCCCTGTACAGAATCATAAAAGTGTAATGCTTTTGAATTGCCAGTCAGTGGTATGATCATAAATTATTGTAACATCATAGTTTTTAACTAACCGAAATCATTACTTCTTGATGTAGGTTTTACAGTGCCTCATTGCTAATAGCAGTTGGTTCCCTTAACTTAGAGTACACTCAAATTCACAATCCAAAACACATCTTACCTCAATTTTTCGGTTCGTTGGATCTTTTGTATGAACATTGTCACATTACATCTATTTATTAGTAAAAACTAAAAAATATTATTCACTGAATAGTAGACAAAGCCACATATTTACATTTTGTTGCGTCCTATGTGATCACACTTTCGACTAGTGTGTTTACATTTTGTTGCGTCCAATAATAAAATAAAAAGGTCTTTATTAGATGTCATTTACTTGTTGCAAGTAAACACACTAGTCGAAAGTGTGATCATAGAACCCAAATCAAGCAAACAACACCAACTAAGAAGAATGAATGAATTAAACTTTTATGAAATATTTTGATATGGGAACCGTTATAGAATATATTTTACCCGTTTGGTGAAACCTTACTAAAATTGACAAAATGTGATAAAGAATCATGACTTACATTTAAGACTAACTGGGGAATCCTACTGCCCATGTGCATAGTAGCCATCGACAACCGTAATCATCAGCCATAAGATGTATAAACTCCACCATTATTCTGCAAAACTGATTTCATCAGCCATGAAATCAAATAAAAGATCTCTATTTTTTTTTTGTATCTGTGAGGTAAATAATCAGCTATCATACTTGTATAAAGTTGATGTAAACATACACTTGCACCAAACCGCTTGGTGTCTGAAGGCATATATAGTGGGCCAAAAATCCTACATAACCAACTTGACATAAAAAAAATCCAAATATGACAGTTGTTACACAAGACACCGAATGTTTCAACAAACAGTTGAAATTAAGTAATGGCTTACAGATCATGGTACTGGCCTAGGCTGGATAACAGTCCTTGTCTTTGCTATCTCACAAGGTGACTCGTCTTTTGAAGAATCATTAGTATAGACAGCTACAGCAAAGGCTGGACCATTTATTATCGTCCACATGCAAGCTCTATTGGGGCATATGAGGCATATGAAGTGAATGACCTTGCTGACCTGCAAAAAATTCCATAAAAATTGTCGCATTTAGAAACTTTTGATAATAAAGGAGTAACATCCCAGAGTAAATAGACATAAAGACAGACAGACATGAAATAGTAGTCCTTAGCGGTGAGACGCAATGGCCGAGTTGGTGATCCTGGCTTCTTCCACTTAATAACAGTGCCAATAATAATATAATAGAAATGGAGTTAGTTTCATAATCAGTTTCTAGAAATGAAGTTTTATCTTTGGGACTACCAACATCAATTTCCCCTGATTTCAACCAAGCATAGATGTGAAATACACCAAGATTACCGTGCTTATAAAGTTATAGTGTAAAGCTGTTTTAGATTTTTAATTGCCCCAAATTAGATAATTGTCTTAAAACTGTACATAATTTGCATATAAGAATATCAAGTTCAAGATTGTGAAAGAAAACATCTTAAAGAACAAAGTTAAGGATCTAAAAAATTCATAAAGAACACCATGGGTATGTTTGGCAAAACTAGCTGGAGGCTGGTAGCTGGAAGCTGCAAGCTGTTAGCTGCAAGCTGTTAGCTGGAAGCTGGTAGCTGGAAGCTTTTTAAATATATTTTGGTGTTTGGCAGAATAGCTGGAGCTTTAATAAAATGTATAAAATGACCAAAATGGGCATAATTAAAACCTTGTAAATAAGGTTTTTATTTTTATTTTTAAAATAGAATGGGTAGTTGTGTCATTTACTAGTTAAAAGCTTGTAGCTAGTAGAGCTTTTTCTTAAAAGCTAGTACTAGTAGCTTTTCACTATAGAGCTTTTTCTCTAACCTAAAAGCTTCTAGCTCCGTCAACCAAACAAGGCTTTTTATTGAGTTTGAGCTTTTTCTTAAAAGCTTAAAGCTTGAAGCTCCTAAAAGCTCTTAAAAGCTCCTTGCCAAACATACCCCATGTCAATATAGCAATTACATATTCACTGTCTTGACCCATTCACAGGTACTTTTCATTGATTGCGCATCCTTTTCAACACAAATTAAGAATATAAATGAATTCCTATTTTTTTTAAATAAGATAGTATGTAAACCAAAAAAAATACGATTTGAAATGGTACCTTCCATCTTACGATGTGTCCGACATGAACTAACCAAAAGCTGAGAAGAAGAACAGGGTCACCCCCATTGATTATTGAAGTTCTTCATCTTCTTGATGAACTGAATACGATGTCAGGTGGGAGTCAGACAACAATTAATCAAAACAACAGCAGAACGTATTCAAATTCAAGCTAAATAACCATGAAACTGGAAATTAGATGAAATCAGTGAAGAAAACCAACAATCGATAAATGATCGATGAAAAAAAACTATTAAATCCAAAAACTAAACAAAATTCGTCTGGAATGGAGAGAAGAAACTAAGAACATACCTTGACGATTCCATGAAGCTTGAAGGCGCCAGAAAATCGATTGAAGATAGAGAAGCAGACACCATTTTTTTGTTGGTTGAAGGTTTGAAGGTGAGTGTAGGTGTGCCAGTGGTTATAAACTTATAATGGTTGAGGAGCAGTTGTCTTGAGACCTAGAATTAAGGGAGTGGAAACGTGGAGACTACTGATATTTTACAGGAGGGTAAATAACTGCCACATTCAAGAAGTAACTGCTAAAATTTTGAGAAAACTGACTATTTAGTAGGCTGAGATTTAGTCTCATAATTAACCACCTCCATTCAATGGTTCAGATCAATTGAAAAAACAGTTTTTTAGTGTAATCTTGGCAGTTAATGGGTGGTGAACAATATAGTAATAATCTATACCCATACACATTAATAAAAATTACAAAAATCAATAAAAGTTGAATTTTATGTAGCAAAAAACACTTTTTTTGCCTTACTAAAAATATAGAAAGAAGTGCTCTCAAGAATCAGTTTACAAACCGATACCCAAACCGGTCTTTCAAACCGATCAAACCGGAATTGAATGAAATGAATCGTTTTCAAAACCGGTTTGGCTTGGAACCGGCTATAAAAAAAAACATTCCCAAATCGATTCTGGTTATATAAAATAAAACCAAAATGTCACACAGTGGTAAGATGTCAACGAAGACATTACTATTTACAATACTTAAAATGTTGATATATGAATTCTTAAAGATATTGAAATTTACGGTAGGTGTATGGAGGTTATGTGTAGTTCAAAACTTTTTTTGTACTTGATTCAATCAATAAAAAACCATCTATTTGTACAATTCACCAAGCTCCAACGCTACAAGAAAGCAACCAAACCAGACCAGACTGTAACCACCCTTCACTCATCTTAACTATTAATGTTGTATACTTATATTTTTATTTTTGATATCGTCTTTGTTAACATTGTTTTTGTAAACAAAACTTATCTAGATGGATATGAGCGGAGATCCGTTTGGACTACTAGCATCACATCCAATGGCACCATGGTAAGTCTTCACCATACAGATTACTTAGACCCAATCTTTCCAAATATGACAATAGAGACGCCATGCGCCATTTGTTCAAACTTACACCGTATTTGTACGCTTCATCAAGCTCCAACGCTACAAGAAAGCACACAAAGCGGCACGAAAGGACGTTGAAAGAGCTTCGGGGT
>JAUTDX010005904.1:0-17405 GCA_030844895.1 Ambrosia x helenae
CGTTAAATGATTCAATCACGGTTTCCTTCATTACAAAGATCCTTCAACTTTGAAACAAGATAAATAACATTATTAATAATAAATAATTAATCCAAAATTTCACGTACGGTTAAAAACCATGCATTTCAACGTCCGGTTCCCATGTCGGTTCCTTCCCGCATTCCAAAATGCTGCGTTTTTTGACCATTTCTCGTGCCGATCCCACGTCTGATCACATCGATAGCAAATATGCATCATATTTAAATATATTAACCTTATGATAGTCCAGTTTGACAAATTTTTACCAATGTCAGTTCATTAAAGTTCAACGCGTGAAACTCGTCATTAAAAGCATCTAGTGTAGGTCCTTGGAATGATCGATAACAAGCTTGATCAGATCTATTAAGGTGTGGAATCCCGTGATAGACGTTTATGCAAACGATGAATCAATCAAACGAGTATAAACACGATGGAAATACTTATAAATACGTCTTCTATCGATTTTAAACGGATTACAACCAATCAAGACGACACACACAAACAAGTGGCTGCAGACACACTGACAACTAACTAAACGATCAACCCTAGCCTACATCCTATGCAAGGTATTTATACTTGCAAGGGCCTTATCTACAAACAAAGAAGATGCACACGTCAGAACAAAGAAGGTGACTATCTTCTTTTTTTTACATCTTCTCCTTTGACTATCTTCTTTGTTTGCTAACTTCTTTGTTCGCTAGGTACAATAAAGACGATTACATTTTATACAAAACGACTATCTACTAGCTATTCTATCTACTAAGTTGTTGTCACACAGAAATGCACCAACAAACTCCCCTTGAAAATAGCTTCTAGATGTCTTCGTCTTGTGTAACTTGATGACTCAAAGTATTTGGATTGCTTCAGCTTCAATGTACTAACAGACTCCCTTAAGCTGATGAATCCAATCTTTCAGATATTTTGAATCTTCCGATCATCATGATCTTTACCAACTTCTTTCTCTGGTGAGCAAATCCTGACTTGTATGAGTGAGCAATAATGTAGATGGATATGGAGGATCTCGGCATGAAATCTTGACTTCTGCACTTTACTTTGATAACAACATCAATCTGTGCATCTTGATTTCTGCACTTCACTTTGACATCAGCATCAATCTTGTGTACTATCGCAAACAATACCTCAAAAGACACATTAGCCAATTTCACATTAAAGATAAACCAATAATTTATCCCCATATGGAAAAAAGTATTATGAAAAAACACAATTTATCATCTCAAAAGGGAAGACCTTTAAAAGAAAATATTTTTGGTATTTTGGTTTTAGAATATAATTAAAACAAACTAAAAATATTTACAATGCATCTTTTTGTGAGAATCATGTGCAAGAAGATCATATCAGCAATTGTTAAACTATTCCCCACATTCAGTTAAGTTTTGTAATTTAGTTTTGTGAAAAAAAAGTCCAAGATGATTATCGATATTGTTTATCCACTTAAACAAGCTACACGAAACATTATAAGCTTTTATCATGTGATATGATCAATTGATTTATACCGTTATACTAGTGTGTCCCACAACATGACATATCCCCGCGATCAAGGTATACACAAAGCTTATTCGTAACGGGTGAGTATATTGTTTCCATCCGTAATGTTTACAAGGTACAAGTCGCATCGGTGTATAGGTCAGCATATATCTATCTGGATGCAGCAAAGTGACCAATGTGAATTCAACCAGGGTTAGGACAAATACCATTTTATAGGCATTTTTAGTTTGCCATCAGCATAAAGGGTTTTGGCATTATCCTTTTTCTTTCTGCTTTATTAAGATATCCTGGATGTGCCTAGGTCAACATGTTTCTGGATGCAGCAGAAGGGTAGCCAGGTTATCCCGGGATGTAATTTTTGCCCATGAGAAAGCCCAAGTTATTTCTAATTCACATGGGTTTTATTATTATTATTTTGTTTAGAAAACAAAGAAAAGAAAAAAAAAGGATATATGTTCTTTTAGTTTGACGTCAAGGAGGAAAAAAAAGGCCTCAAATAAATATGTTTAAGTTTTTGTGTGGCTTTGACTTGGGCCGACATAGTGTCTGACACATCAAAAAGAATAATCCAAAGCTGGTGTGGGCTTTGTGGATTTTCACGCAAGAAAACACATCAAAGGTTTATTTGGTGTGCTCCATGCCGTCATAATATATACACACGTATTTTGTGCCTTCTGCCATTATCAAAACTACGAAGAAGAATAATAATAGAGCTCCAACATTCTTGGGTTTGCTTTGAAGACTAAGAGAAGTTCCAGGCATTGATTTCTTGGGTGATACCTCTTACTCTTACTTGTCTTTGTTTAATTTATTCCATATACTTGAAGTGATTTGTTTCCAAGTGTATGATGATTTGTGTATACCTCTAGTTTTATCTAGGGAGACTTTGTATTGCTATATTTTGGTGATAGTGGATGTGAAGCGGCTCTAGTAGTCCCGTGGTTTTTACTCTCCTTTTTGAGAGGTTTTCCACGCTAAAATTTTGTGTCTCTTTATTGTTTTTAGTATACCTTATTTGTTTGCATCCTCACAGGTTCATTCGGGTCGGGAAAATATTTGGTTAAACGAAGATAATTCCGCATTTATTTATTTACCGTTTGTACCAGTTTCGCGTTTTTCCCATCAGAGTGGTATCAGAGCCATTGGCTCTTGTTCTTGGGTTGAGACTTGTTTGAACGATGGAAGCTAATACAAGTAGGATTGTTAACTTGAATGGTTCTAATTATCATGTTTGGAAAGGCAAGATGGAAGACCTCCTTTATGTGAAAGATTATTATATGCTTGTATTAGTACTGATAAACCTGAGGGTAAAATAGATGAAGAATGGAATATCTTACAGAGAAAGGTTTGTGGTTATATTCGTCAATAGGTTGATGATAATGTTCTGAATCATATTAGTGGTGAGACTCATGCTCGTACTTTGTGGACCAAGCTTGAGGAGTTGTATGCTCGAAAGACCGGGAATAATAAACTGTTCTTGATTAAACAGTTGATAATCTTGAAGTACAATGATGGAACTCCTGTTACTGATCATTTGAATGTTTTTCAAGGTATTATTAATCAGCTTGCTGGAATAGGTATTAAGTTTTAAGACGGGGTACTAAGTTTTAAGACGAGGTACTGGACTTATGGCTTCTTGGTACTTTACCGGATTTGTGAGAGACTTTTAGGACATCATTAATAACTCTGTAGCAAATGGTATTATTACTATGAAATTGGCTAAAGGCGGTAATTTAAATGAAGAGATGAGAAGAAAATCACAGGGTTCCTCTTCACATTCAGATGTTTTAGTCACAGAGAGCAGGGGGAGAAGGGTCAGAGTAAAGGTCCGGGTAATAGAGGGAAGCATCGTAATAAGTCCAGAGGTAAGTTTGCTGATTATGAGTATCATCATTATGGTAGGAAAGGGCACATTATCAATTCTGTAGTAGACTATGAAGAAGGAGAACAAGAAGGCTAATTACAACAATCAAAAGAACAACCATAAGAAAGATGATGGTGACAACGACACTGCTGAAGTTAATACTGCTACTGAAGAGTTCTTTATTTGTTGTGATTATGATATGGTGAACATTACACATGATGGTTCGAGTTGGGTTGTAGACAGTGGTGCTACTTGTCATGTGACATCACAAAGGGAACTTTTCTCATCTTATACCCCTGGTGACTTCGGGATTGTTAAGATGGGTAATAATGGGCTATCAAAAATTGTAGGTGTTGGGGATATTTGTTTGAAGTTTGATACTGGGATGGAGTTGGTTTTACACAATGTAAAACATGTTCCAGATATTAGACTTAGTTTGATCTCCGTAGGTTTACTTGATGATGATGCAGTACCTTTGGTGATGGAGATTGGAAACTCACTCGTGGCTCTTTGATCGTGGCAAGAGGTGAAAGAAGTTCAAAGTTATACAAAACACATCCGAAGATCTCGAAAAACTCCGGCAATTTACTAATGAATGCTGATATGACTGACTTATGGCATAAGAGACTTGCTCACACGAGTGAAAAAGGGATGTGTATATTGTTGAAGAAAGATGCCTTGCCTAATTTAAGTGATATTCAATTGAAGAAGTGTTCTCATTGTGTAGCTGGTAAGCAAAAGAGAGTTTCCTTTAAGAGTCATCCTCCTCATAGGAGAGATGGTATACTTGATTTAATACATTCAGATGTTTTGTGGTCCTATGAAGACTAGAACACTTGGGGGCTTTTTATATTTTGTAACATTTATTGATGATCATTCTAGGAAGGTATGGGCTTATACCTTGAAGTCTAAAGATCAAGTATTAGATGTGTTTAAGCAGTTCCATGCCTTGGTTGAGAGGCAAACTAGTAAGAAGCTCAAGTGTATTCGAACAGATAATGGAGGTGAGTACATTGGACCTTTTGATGCTTATTGTAGAGAGAAAGGTATTCGACATCAAAAGACTCCTCCAAAGACACCCCAGTTGAATAGTTTAGCCGAACGGATGAATAGAACGTTGGCTGAGAGGGTTAGATGTATGCTATCACATGCAGGGTTGCCTAATTCCTTTTGGCGTGAAGCTTTGAACACCGTGGTACATGTTATTAATCTTACTCCTTGTGTTCCTTTGTCTTTTGATTTTCCTAATAGGGTTAGGAGCGGCAAAGATGTTTCAAATGAGGATTTGAAGGTATTTGGATGCAAGGCTTTTGTGCATATTCCCAAGGATGAAAGAACAAAGCTTGATGTGAAGACCAGGCCATGTATATTCCTTGGTTATGGGGAAGATGAGTTTGGATACAGGTTTTATGATCCAGTTCAGAAGAAACGTGTAAGAAGTTTTGATGCTGAGTTTATAGAAGATCAAAGTTTGAAAGATACTGAGAAGACAAAGATAGTTCCTCAACATACTGATGATCTTATTGATTTGGATTTGGTTCCTCCTCAGCACACTGAATCACATAATGAAGACAATATTCAGAATGATGAATATGGTACAAAATAATAATGATGTTCAAGAGGAGCAAGAGTCAGATGAGGGTTCTCATCCAGAGTTACCAGTACCAGGTATGCCAACATTTGTCCCACTCAGGCGGTCTACCAGAGACCGTCATCCTTCCACCCATTTTTTTTGCTGATGAGTATGTCTTAGTCACTGACGGGGGAGAGCCCTAGTGTTATGAAGAGGCTATGAAAGATGAGCATAAAAGGGAGTGGGTTGAAGCCATGCAAGATGATATGAATTCCTTGTATGAGAACAATACCTTTGAGTTAGTGAAGTTGCCTAAGGGCAAGAGAGCTTTGAAGGACAAGTGGGTCTATAAAGTTAAGACTGAAGAACATACCTCACGGCCTAGGTGCAAAGCTAGATTGGTGGTCAAAGGGTTCAGTCAAAGAAAGGGTATTAATTATGATGAGATTTTTCTCTCCAGTCGTGAAGATGAGTTCGATTCGAGTGATTCTTGGTTTGGCAGCTAGTCTTGATCTTGAGGTTGAGCAAATGGATGTCAAGACAGCTTTCCTTCATGGTGACTTGGACAAAGAAATCTATATGGAGCAGCCTTAAGGTTTTCAGGTTAAAGGTAAAGAATACTATGTCTGTAAGCTTCAGAAAAGTCTTTATGGGTTGAAACAAGCACCGAGACAGTGGTACAAGAAATTTGAGTCTGTTATGGGGAAGCAAGGCTACCGAAAGACTATGTCTGATCACTGTGTTTTCTTTCAGAGGTTTGGTGATGATGATTTTATCATTTTATTACTTTATGTTGATGACATGTTGATTGTAGGCAAGAATGCAGAAAGGATTGTTCAGCTGAAGAAAGAATTAAGCAAGTCTTTTTCTATGAAAGACTTGGGGCAGTAAAACAGGTTCTTGGCATTCGGATTACTAGAGATAGAGCTTCAAAGAAGCTTCACATGTCACAAGAGCAATACATTGAGAAGGTGCTTTGCAGATTCAACATAGCTAAAGCCAAAGCGGTTAGTTCACCTCTTACTACCAACTTTAAACTAACCAATAAGGATTGCCCTTCTTCAAAGGAGGAGATTGAAGATATGGATAGAGTTCCATATGTGTCGGCTGTTGGAAGCTTGATGTATGCAATGTTATGCACAAGGCCTGATATTGCACATGCAGTAGATGTTGTTAGTCGGTTCCTGTCTAATCCAGGTAAAAGGCATTGGGATGCTGTTAAGTGGATCCTTAGATATCTACGTGGTACTTCCAAATTGAGTATAACATTTGGAAATGGAAAGTCGATGCTTGTTGGTTATACGGATGCTGATATGGCGGGTAATAAGGACAATATGAAATCTACTTCGGGTTATTTGATGACTTTTGCAGGGGGAGCTGTGTCATTGCAGTCAAGACTGCAAAAGTGTGTTGTTTTGTCTACTACAGAAGCAGAGTATATAGCAGCAATAGAAGCAGGCAAAGAACTATTGTAGTTGAAAAGATTTATGCAAGAGCTTGGCTTTATGCAAGAGCGCTACATGGTCCTTTGTTATAATCAAAGTACTATTAACCTTGCAAAGAATCCTACGCTTTACAAAAAGGCAAAACATATTGATGTAAGGTATCATTGGATTAGAGATGCTACTGAAGATAAGCTATTTGAACTTGATAAAGTCCACACTGATGACAATGGTTCCGATATGTTGACTAAAGCTTTAGCAAGGGAAAAGTTGAAGGTATGTTGCTCCATCGCCGGGATGGCGAAATCTTTCTCATAGACAAAAAGGGGGAGATTTGTTGGGTTTTTGCCCATGAGAAAGCCCAACTCATCTCTAATTCACATGGGTTTTATTATTATTATTTTGTTTTAAAAAAATAAAGAAAGGAACACAAAAGGATATATGTTCTCTTAGTTTGACGTCAAGGAGGAAAAAAAAGGCATCAAATAAATTTGTTGAAGTTTTTTGTGTGGCTTTGACTTGGGCCGACATAGTGTCTGACACATCAAAAAGAATAATCCAAAGGTGGTGTGGGCTTTGTGGATTTTCACGCAAGAAAACACATCAAGGGTTTATTTGGTGTGCTCCATGCCGTCATAATATATACACATGTATTTTGTGCCTTCTGCTATTGTCAAATCTACGAAGGATAATAATAATAGAGCTCCAACTTCTTAGGTTTGCTTTGAAGACTAAGAGAAGTTTTAGGCATTGATTTCTTAGGTGATACCTCTTACTCGTCTTTGATTATTTTATTCCATATACTTGAAATGATTTGTTCCAAGTATCTGATGATTTGTGTATTCCTCTATTTTTATCTAGGGAAGACTTTGTATTGCTATATTTTGGTGATAGTGGATTTGAAGCGGCTCTAGTATTCACGTGGTTTTTACTCTCCTTTTTGAGAGGTTTTCCACGCTAAAATTTTGTTTCTCTAAATCTTTTTTTAGTAAACCCTATTTGTTTGCATCAATAATATGTCTAAACGGATATTGGCATGCAATATACAATGAAGCCCGTAAAAAATACTAGCCTAAATCAATAGATACTTATATGGGGGTTAAACTAAATATTATAAACTTAATTAAACTAAATAGATTAAACTTAACTTAACTCGACAACTAATACAAACTTAAGGAACTGGAGGAATCAGATAGGAAGAAGGCTGGTAACCTGGGTAGAATCCCTAGACTGGTTTATAAACGATGACCTATGTAATCCGGTTAGAGACCCTGTTCTCATCTTATAAACCTCCTGTCAAGGATAGTCGACTAGACTCAAGACGGGACAAGTATTGAGATGCTAAAATGAAAGTGGATCGCCCCTGCGAAACGAAATCCCACAGTAATCCTTTAATCAACCACTCTTGGATCGAAAACTCCCAAACTGTGAAGCAGACTTAACTAAAATGAATAAAATCCTAGGAAAACACTAAACACGAATAAGTAACTGTCTCGCCCCAGTGATAACCAAACTACCAAACAATGCCTAGTTAGTCAACCTAGCAATCCCGAATTATATTCCTAACCTTCGGGAAGGGATTGCACACCTTAGCTAATTGATTTTAAAAACTTATTAAACTTGCGCTATTCCTAACTGCAAGAACTAGCTCGACAACAAAAGTTAATCAAACTAGAATGATTTCTAGATCTAGGGAATATTCCTATATGCCTAGAACATCAAAACCAACAAACAAGTAATCAAATCAAAAAGCGTCAGTACACAAATATTCAAAATCAAACATAAAAACTAAATCATGTACCCCAACACATCCAAAACGGAAAACATAAGTCTTTAATTAAAAACCAAACTCTAGTTCATCATCCCAAGTCACCAATAAAAGGTTTAGCTACTCATAATATTTAGAAACATCATCACAAAATAAAAATAGTGTTGATCATCATCATCATCATACTCAGTTTATCCCACCTATAGCAAAGCTAAGGTAGGGTCTGAGGAGGGTAAGATGTAGACAGCCTTACCTCTACCCCTAAGAATAGAGAGGCTGCTTCCAGTGAGACCCACTGCTCGATGTGGTTTGGTATCAACCCTTGGACATAAGGCACAGAACACTTAGCAATCGGGACAAACCCGATCGGTGCATGTACCCCCTTTGTCTTTTGGCTATCACCGCCACCACATGATGCATGATTAACCATCCGTCGTTTTTAACGTTATTTTCACGAAATTAGTAAAATAACGTTAAAACTAGTGCAACTTTACTTCCCCCCCCCCCCCCGAGGACCACATATATATATTATATGCGCACACCATAAGTGGGGCGTCGTTGATCATGTCTATAAAATATAAAGTGAAAACTAAACAAAACCTGAGATTCCTTGAATATCAATCTTTAACGTGCCCGGCACCTTCTCTCATTCACTGCCTTCTGGTCGATCACGTTGTCAGCTTCTTCAATTGAATGAATGTTTCTATCGAATGAATATATTTGGCTGCTGAAAGAATAATAATAACCTCTTTCTGTCGAAATTGATAATATATACATAACAATTTCATGCACTGACTTATTGAATTACAATTGTGTTTAGTTTGACTTGGGCCGAGCCCAAGCAATTTCTTCTTTTTTATTATTATTATTATTATTATTATTATTATTATTATTATTATTATTATTATTATTATTATTATTATTATTATTATTATTATTATTATTCCATGTTCATGACTCGGTTATTTTGGCTCGACCAAAGTTTCTCGTTTACACTCCGATGTCCATGAACACATGCTCTCAAGTGTTTGTGTCTCTATTAAAATTCTTTCGTTTGAGCTCATTTTCCACGAACACCTGTAAAATAATAAAATAAATAAATACATAATAAAAATCACACGAAACAAATAAAAACTTGATCAATTAATATACAAAATACATAGGAAAAAAGATGTGTTTTACGACACATCAAACATCCCGACACTTAACTCTTTTTCGTCCCTGAAAAAGCATGCAATGGAATCATAATTAAGATATCCGGTTCCCAAATAATTTCAATACTTTTTTCTTAGTAAGGCAAAACAACATACTAAATGCAACTGCTGGTATTGTGGTCCACATAAACCCAACAACCGACTGATCAAGCCCCTTTTTGTGTTCAATCAATTAAGTCCAATTTCAATCAATCATCTAAGGGAATCGCACTCAAGTGTCTCGACTCCATCCTAATCCCGAATCAAGCTTATGAGGCAAAGATTATTATCTACCACTTTATATAAATACCCTTATTCATTGAGAATCAAACATGATGGGAGATGGATGAAATTTATGAGCTTAGACATTTTTTTATACCTAACCCAGAGGTTGTCTCAATCAAAGTCACTATCCTCAAGAGCGACAACATGAGCTTCGGTATAGAGGGAGTTTCGATCAGAATCACCATCCTCGAGGGAGACTCCATAGGCCTTCAGTTATTATTATTTTTTTATCTAGCTCAATTGATGGATGTGTGGATTTTTTTTTTTTTTTTCGGGCGCCACTTTTCACCGGATTTATTATCATAAAAAGGATCAAGTGTGCCATTTGATTCAAAACACTTATAGGCATTTACTTATAGTGGTACCTCCTATACTATCAACGGTTTCAAACTTTGCCAATCAACCTAAGGCGAGAACCCACAATATTCCATGATTATATTATTATTTTATATATTCTAACACTACTCGGGAGACTATCATAGTCAGCTGGGCCTACCAACACATCACAGGCAACATGCTCTCTACCTTATTATTTTTATCTCATACATATAGTATTGGAAAACTGAAAATCCTAATTTTACCTATCATTTTCCATTTAAAGGCATACAAAATCAGGGACTTCTTTTTTTTACATTTTTTTTAATTTTTTTTATTTTTGAAATAAAGATTCAAACTATACTACAACGCAGTTCCCATCCCCACACTTAAAATTGCACATTGTCCTCAATGTGTAGAGAAAAGAACTACAAATAAAATAGAATAAAAAATATATATATATAACAAGTAAATAAAATGGAACAGACTCCCCTGATATATGCAGTGCAGTCCACGCAAATCGTGTCCTGAGCTATCCAAATCCATGTACCATGCAATCGTATAGCATTTCATTCGCGGCTGCATCAATAACCTGCAAAACAAACACTAAAAAGACAAAATGGAAAATGGAAAAAAAAAACACAAATGTGTTTGGATGACTGTTTACAAAAATGATTTTTAAAAGGGTCGCCTCGCCCGAATGGAGATTGTGTACGGACGAGAAGATCCCATTATGAAAAGAATGCAGACCATCCCCACACTTAGACTCAAACAAAGACACAAACTAAAATTAATAAACAAAATACCTACAAACTCTACAACTTCAAAAAACCAAAGTATTAATCAGGTGGCTTATATTTAATCCAACCCATGTCAAACTCGTTCAATTCTTTTCGTTCACCATTGTTCGTCAAAAAACAATTGGTGAAAATATAAAGACGTTTAAAATATTCAAACGGTTGGGCCACCTATCCCTAGACTTACCTGGACCAAACCTGATATGTGTATGTGGCATGTGATTCTGGTCCATGTAACTGCGAGCCTTCTCCCGTGGTGGTGGCCATGGTGGTGGCACTAGTAGCTGTGTAATATCCAATGCCAGCACGGGCCGGCTGTGGTGTTCTTCTTCTTCCACCACTGCTTCTTTCTCATTTTCCTTGTTTGGTGACTCCTGAATTTCCACAGTCAGGTATCCTCTCAATAATGCCTCTAAGATATCAATGTCACCTACTGGGTCAAAATCTTTGTCCACTTCTGGAGCTGACAAATCAACCAACTCGTCACCAAACTCTGCTTCCCAATCAGTTGCTTCTTAAAGCAGGTGAGTGGTGTCTTCCTCTTCCACCACTTCTTCCACAAAACAGCCAGCATGTGGATTCTGAAAAATCCATATCTTCCTCAGCCTCCCCTATCTTCTCCATCATGGCTTTCCTGTACGCGTCCCAAGCTATCCTTTCTATCTCCTCATCACCACTCCAGACATCCGCCTCCCAAGAATATGCTGCTGAACTAGAGATCTGGCAAGGCTGCTCATTCTGCTGAAACGAAGGTGGGACTAAGGCGTCCATTATGGTCTCTGGCTCTAACCCTGAATCCTGCAAAATATCATCCTCACAAGACAAGTGTAAAGAATCATATGTGTTAGTTAAATCATGCACAGAATCAGATGAATAAGGACAAACAGTTTTAGCAATGGGCCTAATACAATCAGGTAATGTAAGTGTTACCATCTCGTCTAAGTCATCATATGTGAAATAAACCTGCTGAACTGGAGGTGGGAATTCAACGTCCATTATGGTCTTCAGTTTATCCACCTGAGCCTCTAGCCTCTTAAGTGCCGCATCTTGTTCCCTAAAATAGACAGTGCACTTGGGTAGAAGAGAATGCATATCCTCGAGCATGAGCTGTTGATTAGCAAGGAAAGCAGCAAAGTCGGGTCTAGTGTGAGACGAGACATCCTGATAATCGGGAAGTGGAAACAAATGTTAGCTAGGTGGATACTCTGACGAGCTACCACCATGCCTTTCCTCATACGTCTCAGCTTGTGGACGATCAAGCCGACTTTTTATTCTATCTAGTGACTCAGATGTTGCAGGGTTAAACCACCGGTTAGCCTGTGGGTATGAAGGCGGGTTTGAATGATATGGCTGCGGCTGCGAATACGTGTTAGCATAGTAACCTGCGGAATACCCCGGTGAATTCGGGCATTTTATAGTAAAATGGGGTCCTCCACATATCTCACACATGTTAAAAGACATATATATATATATATATTACCAATAAAAACAAATAAAAAATAATAATAATAGGTAAGAGCAAAAAGTATTTACAAAGTAAAAGACTATTTAAACGGTTTGAGAAGTTATCAAGAATGCCAATTGCGTCCCAGCAACGGCGCCAAAAACTTGATGTGTGTAAATGTATATATAAAAATAACACAAGCTTTAATTAAAACGACTCACCTAAAAACTACACACACGGCAAGTGTACCGGTCGCAAAGCAGTAAACAGATAAGACCGAGTATCGAACCCAAAGGCGCGAATGCAACTCTAGATCACAACCTCTACCGAATACTAGCCTAAATAAATAGATACTTATATGGGGGGTTAAACTAATAATTATAAACTTAATTAAACTAAATAGATTAAACTTAACTTAACTCGACAACTAATACAAACTTAAGGAACTGGAGGAATCAGATAGGAAGAAGGCTGGTAACCTGGGTAGAATCCCTAGACTCTGGTTATAAAAGATGACCTATGTAATCCGGTTAAAGGCCCTGTTCTCATCTAATAAACCTCCTGTCAAGGATAGTCGACTAGACTCAAGGCGGGACAAGTATTGAGATGCTAAAATGAAAGTGGATCGCCACAGTGAAACCAAATCCCACAGTAATCCTTTAATCAACCACTCTTGGATCGAAAAATCCCAAACTATGAAGCAGACTTAACTAATACGAATGAAATCCTAGGAAAACTCTAAACATGAATAAGTAACCGGTCTCGCCCAGC
Source organism: Ambrosia x helenae (assembly GCA_030844895.1). Taxonomy (NCBI): domain Eukaryota; kingdom Viridiplantae; phylum Streptophyta; class Magnoliopsida; order Asterales; family Asteraceae; genus Ambrosia; species Ambrosia x helenae. The sequence goes on from JAUTDX010005904.1 coordinate 12,977, forward strand.
GATAACCAAACTACCTAACAATGCATAATTAGTCAACCTATCAATCCCGAATTATATTCCTAACCTTCGGGAAGGGATTGCACACATTAGCTAATTGATTTTAAAAACTTGTTAAACTTGCGTTATTCCTAACTGCAAGAACTAGCTCGACAACAAAAGTTAATCAAACTAGAATGATTTCTATATCTAGGGAATATTCTTATATGCCTAAAACATCAAAACCAACAAACAAATAATCAAATCACAAAGCGTCACTACACAAATATAAGTCTTTAATTAAAAACCAAACTCTAGTTAATCATCCCAAGTCACCAATAAAAGGTTTAGCTACTCATAATATTTAGAAACATCATCACAAAATAAATAAAAATATTGTTGATCATGTCTATAAAATATAAAGCGAAAACTAAACCAACCCGAGATTCCTTGAATATTAATCTTTAACGTGCCCGAGACCTTCTCTCCTTCACTGCCCTTCTGGACGATCACGTTGGCAGCTACTTCGATTGAATGAATGTTTCTGTCGAATGAATATATTTGGCTGCTGAAAAAATAATATTAACCTCTTTCCGTCAAAGTCGATAATATATGCATGACAATTTCATGCACCGACTTATTGAATTGCAATTGTGTTTTGTTTGACTTGGGCGGCAATTTCTTATTATTATTATTATTATTATTATTATTATTATTATTATTATTATATGTTCTTGACTCGGTTATTCTTGGCTCGGCCAAAGTTTCTCGTTTACACTTCGATGTCCATGAACACATGCTCTCAAGTGTTTGTGTCTCAATTAAAATTCTTTCGTTTTGAGCTTATTTTCCACGAACACCTATAAAATAATAAAATAAATAAATACTTAATAAAAATCACACAAGAAACAAATAAAAACTTGACCAATTAATATACAAAATACATAGAAAAGAGATGTGTTTTACGACGCATCATCATTATCCCTTTTTCTTTTTGCTTTATTAAGATATCCTGGCTGTGCCTAGGTCAACATGTTTCTGGATGCTGCAGAAGGGCAGCCAGGTTATCCCAAGATGTTACAACAATTTAAAAACCCGAAACCTCAGATTTTGGCAATCTATAAACGCGAGATTTAAGATTATGAATCATACGCCACTGATATGTTACACACTTGGTACATAGTCCTTTATGTTTATATCACTAGTAAGCTGTTTTATTCATGTCTCTTGCCTACCGGTACATCATATGTTGGAGTTGTTATCACATTTAGCACATTTAAGTTTATTTTTCAGTGAGACAGTCCACTGCTAATGTACTATCATATCTTCTCTTTCACACCATGATTTCTCATTTTCTGAAATTTTTGATGTTTTTGTTTTTTTTTTTTCCAATTAAATCATATTACTCCCCCTAAACACGAGCACATATCTATATCTTTTTGCCTTAGGGAAATTTCTCCCCCTAAATTTTTGTTTTTCTGAAATTAAAAACAGAAATTAAAAAACAAACAGTCTCCCCCTTAAACCGACAAAAGGTTCTTAATGTGAAAAGATTAACAATATGTATAGCTTTAAAGTGCAAGATGAATATCGTCATCGAATAAACCATTCATTAACATTGATAACCTATAATTCACCTCAGATAATTTACAAGAACAACCACTGTCAAACAAATCAACAATCCTCCACCGCCGTCCTACACTCACTCAACAATTCAGTTAGTACGAGGAACACATACCTTAGTGGTCTTGGTTTGACCTCTTTCATTAACACAAGTAAACTCATTTAAATGTCCATTACACCTTTCAGGTGACTTGGATCAGTTAATTTTTTATTTTTGAGACTGATAATTGGAACCATTTTGATAGTGATTACCTGAACAGTATTGATTCCGATTATCATACCCTGAATTTTTGAAAATTCTTGGTTGATTATTTGAGTTATGGAAACTTCTATAATCATCTCTTCGAGAGTTTACATATTGTTTTTGATAATTTCGTTTGTGAAAAATTCGATAACCATCATTCTAGTATCGATTTTGATGTTGGTTCCTATAACCATCATTCTAGTATCAATTTTGATGTTGGTTCCTTTGTGATTGACCATTGTAATTATTGTATCTTGGTAATTGATTTCTTGGTCCATCAAAGTGTCCTGAACATGAAGTCTGAGGATTAGATTTAGATTGATTTTAGAACATGGAACTTCTTGTTTACCCTTATCAACCCGATTCCCATACTTTGCATACTCCCTGTTGTTGCTTTTGAACAGACTTCTTATCAACTTACCCTCACCAAATTTTTCTATAATCTTAAATGGGAAACAACTAGCTACATGCCCTCTAATGCTACAGTTAAGGCATGATCTTTTCTTAAGCTTAGATTAAGGAGTAGATTGTGAAGAAGAGGGTCTAGAGTCATGAACCACATTGGAAACTACTTCGGTAAAAACAGTTTCAATTTGTCCCTGAGCAATAGATGACATTCGGAATCACGATCAGAAAATATCTTGCATTAACCTTAAGTTTATACAACCTCTTAATAGTTGTTTTCTGATTTGATTTTCTAACATTTTCCTGGTATACACTCTTCTTAACTTCTACAACCTCATTCATCTTTTCCTTACTGCTGTTAGATCCAACAGATTCCTTTTCTACAGAAATAGGACTCATAGGCAAGTCGATATCCTGAGATTCGACTCCAGGTTGTTTACCATTTACCGCATCAATGAACTCTTCCTTAGTAGGCAAGAATGAGTAGTTCCCATTAAAGGGATGGGGAACATCATTGTATCCTAACCCTGCTGACTCATTCTTATTCTTTTGGGAATCTATGATGATGTTATGAAGGTATTTGGTACTACGACACTATTCAACCTGCCTGTTAAGTTCGGCTATCTTAATCTTTTGCTCATCTATCTCCTTGTTTTTCTTAGCAATGACCTTTTGTTTGTCATTATGGCTAGATGGGCTAGATCCAGATAATAGATCTTTTCCTTAACTAAAAGGTATAACACCTTAAAGTCCTTTTCTACAGCTTTAAGCTTCGTCTTAAGGTTGTCCTCTCTAATCCTGTTGCCCAAATTAAACTCTTTTTCTTCATCTAGTAGCACAACTAAGTCAGTGTTATGTTTAACTACTTATCATTTTTAGCAACTAATAAGGCAATTCTTTCAGCATAATCTACACATTTTTTACATGCATTAACAACAGAAGAGAGAGAAATGTGTACCTTAATGTTGGTAGAGTCTAATTCAGACATGTATGCTATGAACTCCTTGTAGACATCCCTTTCCGTTTCCTGGAGATAAATGATGCCAGTCTTAACTTCACTCTTATCATTACCTCTTGAGCATCACAGCTTCCTCTGCTTCCTTTTTCTTGTCCTCAACAATTTCTGCCATTTAAGCATGAGCACTTGTTCCCTCATTTGATTTATCATGTTGATCTAGCACTAGCACCTTTGGGTTTTTACTGCTTTCTGAGGAATGACAACTTGAGCTTTCTCTTGAAGTACTCTGATTGAGTGTGAGTATGCACTGTGAAACGTTTTTCCAAAATCTTCCATAGGTCTTGTGAATCATAATAACGCTTAGACTGATGTTGAATCCCATCTGGCAAAGACATGTAAATTGTTGCTAAAGCTTTGCCTTCGGCATCATACATTTGTTTATTAGACTCGTGCATTTCGTTGTACATTGGTACACGCTTGATGTCGTCAATTCCTTCATAGGCAGGTTTGACATACCCGCAGATGTACAGTCCCACATTCTTTGATCATTAGATTTCATGAATGATTCGAATTGGGTTCACCAGTCCTCAAATTACTCAATTTTTACCAGTTTGGAGCAGTTTTAATTGCATGTCTAATGTCCATTTTAACTTCTTAAAGTACGCAGCCCGAAAGTTTCAAATAGATTTTTGGTATACCTGGGTCAAAATCTAAGTCCAACGTGTCTAAATAAAAACCCTCAGATTGCTCAATATAAACGTTCCGGTCCGTAAAATCGCTCGAAAAATTTCAAAAGAAAAAATTGCACGAAATTTTTTTTCCGGGTATTATTTTCGAAGCCTGAATCCCCAGAAAATTTCCACGAAAGTAAATTTTACGGTTTCCCAGACTTTTTTTTGCCCTAGAGATTAGGCAATTTCAATGGTGCAATCCAGTTTGTCCAGATCAAGTCCAATAATCCTCTACGGTCCAAAACTTTTATACGGTTCAATGTCCGAGTTTAATACTCAAAGTTCAAGTATAAGGATTAAAGTCCAGGATAAACAGTCCAACAGAGGCGATTCAGTTCTGAATTCACGACGCAGTTCAACTAAGTTAAACCTTAAGCGAAGTTGAACCATTCACGAAGTTGACAGTTTAACGAGGATAAATTAGTTCACGTAGTTGACCCTTAAGGATAAGGTTGAATCCCTATCTTCGTGGAATGACAGACAAAAATGTTT
>JAUTDX010005905.1:0-22247 GCA_030844895.1 Ambrosia x helenae
TTTACAAGCTAGAATCCCTTATTCCTTATCCTCTTTATGATATAAACACCTATTCCTTTGTTAATAACACAATTTCGATAATTGACAATTATTTACACAATCCTTTTTATTACCAAGAGACTTATTTAAGATAAGTCCACTTACCTTGGCCTCATGTTGTGCATTCATGATCCGCTTATCCATTTGAGCCTTTCCTCCTCAAGCTTCCACCTAGCTTGACAAGATCCAACTTCTCTATACTCAAGATGAATCAAGTTAGTCATTGTTTCAATAACTAACTCATATCTCGAGTTTTCATACTTTATTTTATTCAACTTCATAGTCGGTTCAGTTTGACTTTTAGAAGGCAAACTATCCTTTTTACATGTTATGTGCACTAATCATAAGGCGATAGTCCTAATTATGAACTAATCCCTTCTATTTACCATATCTAATTCATTAAACATTCAGCCTTCTTAATCATCTTTAACAACTCATTTCATCAAAAAGAGTGTTTTCAACATAATATTCATTCAATAATACTAACTTAGCATTTTGACAAACACTTGGTGTGCATAGTCTTTTTAACCACCATTTTTCTTAGTTAACTCATTGTAGAGAATCTTCCATATCACCACATTCATTTTCAACATAAAGGTAGCATTTTAACACACCACCTATACATTTCATCATTACATAGCATCATCATATTCATTATTAAGTGGTGGGTTTCAACCATGGTTCAAAACCCACTTTATTTTAAACATTGAACATAATCAATTACACATCTAAAATGTGATTTGAAACCAATTTAGGTATGATTGAGGCTCCCTAAAGCTAGAGATACCTCCAACAACTTAGATCTCACGATTTTGGCAAAACCCTAGAATTTTCACCATGATAAAAATGATTATAACATCAATTTCTACCAAATAAAAGGTACCTTGATGTTTACTAAGCCTTAGATGATCCGTTTCTTGCTTATGGCACTGAAAAACCCCTTGATTCGGCTTGGGTTTGTACATGATTTATGAGTTTTAGTGTTTGGTTGGTGAAGGAGGATGACCTCCTGATCATCACATGACACACACACACTTCATGTGTGTGTTTTTATGGTTTTAATTTTATTAATAAAACCACTTTATTATATTGGAAACTAAGGCCCTCAAGTTTAGTCTCGAGTTCATTTTTAGATTATAACATTAACTAGAGTAGTTTCTAGTTATGAGTTCAGCCTTCTTTTATTATTTTATTAATCACACCTAATGGCGTAATTAAGCAAAACGGAGTTTTGGGGCGTTACAAGTCTACCCCCCTTAAAGAGGTTTCGTCCCCGAAACCTTTGTCACTTATTTCTTGAATCTATACTCAAGAAATCATTTCAATTCTTATTTGAACGCCTTTCAAGGTGAGCTCTTTCCTGATAACTTCCTTTTAGATAGCTACCAATGTCTAGGGTTCGAGACCCTATTTACTCTGCTTTAAGAGTTTATAACTGCTTTCATGAGTTTCCCATTTATGCTTTAACTCGATTTCCCCGTCTCTTTATTTGCATAAACGTCATCATATTTTTTATGTCCATCTAATCCTTCACGTTATTACATGATCATTCTCTTTTTTCTTCGGGTCTATTTCATTTCATGGCACCCGATTGAAATTTTCCTTAGCATCATTTTCTTCAGCTATTTTCTCGTAAGCGTTTAGATCATAAGATCGTTTCCTACGTACCGATCTATATAAAGTTGGCTTTCATGTCCAACGACCAATTTTCCATCATTAACATCCCAATGATGAAACATTCTAAATATCAATTCTACCTATTTTCTAGTAGGGCGTCATTTACCCCCACTTCCATCATTACTATACGCATTTTTACTATCATACGTATATTAAATTATCAATACACACTTTTCTTTACTTAGTGTGAGAGTCTTACCTGACTCCCGCGCCTTAACAATTTTCTTTTCTTTTCTATTTTCTGTTTTAACAACCATAAGCCTAAGACCATGATCGTTTTCCTTTTATTTTCATCCTTACTATCTATGATCATAAGATTATGATCATTTTCTCTCCATCCTTGGCTTTACCAATCACGACCACCGAGATCATGATCATTTCTTTTCTACTTTCAACTTTTTTTTAATCGATCATGATCATAAGATCATGGTCATATCCCTTCTATTTTCAGCTTTACTAGTCATGAATATAAGGTCATGATCATTTTCTTTCAAAATTTTCAACTTTACTGATCACGATCACAAGGTCATGATCAGTTTTCTTTCTATTTTCAGCTTCACTACTCATGATCACAAGATCATGATCAATTTCATTATATTTTCAGCTTTACTAATCATGATCACAAGATCATGATCAATTTCATTATATTTTCAGCATCACTAATCATGATCACAAGATCATGATCAATTTCATTCTATTTTCAGCATCACTAATCATGATCACATGATCGGGATCAATTTCTTGCTAATTTTCAACACTACTAATCATGATTATAAAATCATGATCAATTTCTTTCTAATTTTCATTATTCTCTATAGTTCACAAAACCCTTGCACTTCGGACTTTATATTCAGTATCACTATAGCGGTCCTAAGAATCACAATAGTATGCACGTCATCTATCTTTTATTTCTATTCTTATTCCTAGAACAGATCCTTCCATCCCTATTTAACCTTTACAATAGTTACTTATAGTTTCTAAAGTAACCATGTTTTTTTTTTCTTCCTTCATGTAACTTTCTAAATCATCAATCATAAATCAGCTTGAGGGTTTTCATGTGTGTACTCGGACTCCACAAGTATCCTTTTTTATTTCAGTATTCAGATTCAAGGTCCCTACACGAGCACTTAGATTTCATGTGTAAATATTTCATTTCGATATTCAGCTTTAGTTCCCACATGAGTACTTAGACTGCACGTGCAACTATTTCAATTCAGTATTCCGCTTTAGGTTCCCACATGAGTACTTAGACTGCATGTGTAACCATTTTATTTCAGTATTCAACTTTAAGATTTTCCACATGAGCACTTAGACTTCACGTGCAACCACTTCTATTCAATATTCAGCTTTAAGGTTTTCCACGTGAGCACTTAGACTACACGTGTAACCATTTCATTCAACATTTAGCTTTAGGGTCATCCGCCCCTTATAGGTGACCCGTTTGACTCGTTTATCACCCTTTTCCCCCACCGACCTAGTATTTGCTACATGGATGGTATGCGTGTAAATCAAAGAAAGCCCACAATATCATGTGTTTAACACTTACCTGGCCAGGTAAGTAATCCACACATGACGCGCGTGATCTTACTGCGATTGTCACGATTCATTCCAGGTAACAAATCCTTTCGGTGCTCATCTTTTATTTAGTAAAAGACTCTAATTTTTGTTACTTACAAAACGTGGGTCTTTTCCTTACAAAATTCTTCCAAATTGTTTTGGGGTGTAATCACCCTTTCTATATTTTCATTACATGTCTACACGTGGCTGTAGCTCATTCGGCTTATAGTTTTCATTAAAACTCTTTATTTGAGTATCTGATTTTCAAATTCCCATATTCAAGGCTTATTTTATGCATCTGTTATTCTTTATAGTAACACGTAGTTATCTATTCTCAACAATTTTATCTTGGGGATTTCACCCGAGATAGATATACCATCCCGATCTCTCCCAAATCTTAGTTCCTTGCAAGGAACATCATTCAATATGTGAATATTATCTACATTAGTATTCGTACCTTATTTAGGAGCATGCTCCTATGGCATACTCGCCTTTGGTAATTTTTCATTACCAATTAATCATCCTTCTTCGTCATCTTTTGTTCGAGTCTTTTCGCACATGCCTTTTGGCCATGCTATGGACTCATTATTCACTACTCTTGATGGATTTATCCATTCTTTCGTCATCCTTTGATGCGGTACTCAATCTCTGTAACGATTTATAAACATTAGTCATATCAATTTCAATATATGCCCGTAGGCAATACAAAGCATTCCTATTATGCTTATCATCACCATTTTCTCGTTAACTATTTCGATCTTCGGCTAACCCTAGGTTGCCTTAATCATCATCTACTAATTCCCTTCAAAAACGTGTTTGTACACAATTACCCTTAGGTGCTATTTATCACAACTCTATTTCTATATCTTCTTAGTTACAATGAAAGTAACTTACTGGATTTACGCGACCAAGTCTTGAACCGAACACCCTCTAACACTTAGAGCACACAGTTTGAGTCCAAGTATCCTTCTCGACACTCAGATCCCTCAAACCAATGGCTCTGATACCACTTGTAAGACCCTAACCCGTAAACACGCGAATAATCGCTAAAACTTACGAGTTTTGGCCTTAATAAAAAATCACGACCAATTAAATTTTTTACCTTTATAACTACAATCCATTTTAAAGACTTTGATTTGATAGAGACCTTCAACTTTATTTTTTTTTATCTTTTGGATATCACAAACCTATACTACGGTTTGTGCTTTAAACGACAATTTATTTCGGAAGCGTATAAGTGATCGGGTGTGTTCGGCTCTCCTTTTTACTTATCCGTGCTCCGGAGCTCCTACCGAACGTGTACCTGGCACCATTACATAAGTAATGGTTAGTAGGGTTGCCAATACTGTGTTTACTATATTAGAAATGTCGTTGCGCGTGGAAACGGAACGAACCCGGCCAAACGGCCCCATATCAAGAAAATAAACTGCTTCACTTTTGCGCAGCACTGTTCAGGTAACATTTACCCATTTTAAAACTCATAATCTGACTTCGGCTTTCAAATAAGAAATGTTCTTCGTTCAAATACCTTTCCAAGCATATAAAGAACACCACCTAATGATTTTTCTATGATTTTATACTAATTTTTAAAATTCAGCTTGTCTGTCGCGACCCGCCCGGGTCAGAATGTGACCCGCCCGGGTCGACCTGTTGATTTAAAACTCTGAATTTTGACCCGCCGGGTCAACCTGTTGATTTAAAACTCCGAATTTTGACCCGCCCGGGTCGACCTGCTGCAACTTTATTAATGCATGAATACTTATGCCTTCCCAAGCCCAACCCTTCACTATGGGCATTTTTGGACATCCGGTACATACCCAATATTATTTTAGACCTGCATAGATAAGTTCTATGAAGGTATAAATTTCACTTCTCGGTTTTGACCCATTAGAATCCACTTAGTTCGGTTTTAACCGTTTGACCCGTTAAGGTCTTAGGTTTTACAAAACCTTATTTAACCATTTAAAAGGCATATCAATCATATTGTCAAAACCGTTGGACACTTGTTAAACGAAAACATCGTCCGGTTTGTCGAAATATGACCCGGTTTTATAGATTTAAACTTTAATAAATCTTCAAAATTCCCAAACTACCCTTAGAGGTCTATATTTTATTTTAGTCACCCGTGGGTGACACCACTTGGTTACCACTCATTATTTTTGACTCGTTAACATGTTTTGAAAACCTCTAAGCCTTTGCGGACTTAGCATTTTACCAATTTCATGAATTCCATATTTTAAATCACATCTAAGCGCGTTAGCACGCATTAGACACGTTTATAGAAAACGACTCACCGATTTGGCACCCACGTTTCATGTGGGTGATTTCCATCCACCTTTAATCGCCCATGGTCTTATTTTACACTACGTACTTACCCGGTAGTGTTAGCTCATTCCTACATTATTCGAATAATCTATATGATCCGTTGGCGTCATCATACGCTTTTCGTTCCAATTCATCAACCTGTGACAAATCCTCAATTTGCAATATTATTATCCGGGAACCCTAATGGTGTCATACCATCATTTGACCCGTTCATCTTACCATTTAACACTCAATTATTAACTTTCAATTCTTGGGCTCAAGTGATATTAACATCACTTGACCCATTATAACAACACTTCATTATTCGTTAGACGTCCCAACTAGTTTTAAACCATTCTCCATTGTTTTGGCGATTCTAACATTTTACAAGCTAGAATCCCTTATTCCTTATTCCTCTTTATGATTAAACACCTATTCTTTGTTAATAACACAATTTCGATAATTGACAAATATTTACACAATCCTTTTTATTACCAAGAGACTTATTTAAGATAAGTCACTTACCTTGGCCTCATTTGTGCATTCATGATCCGCTTATCCATTTGAGCCTTTCCTCCTCAAGCTTCCACCTAGCTTGACAAGATCCAACTTCTCTATACTCAAGATGAATCAAGTTAGTCATTGTTTCAATAACTAACTCATATCTCGAGTTTTCATACTTTAATTTATTCAACTTCATAGTCGGTTCAGTTTGACTTTTAGAAGGCAAACTATCCTTTTTACATGTTATGTGCACTAATCATAAGGCGATAGTCCTAATTATGAACTATCCCTTCTATTTACCATATCTAATTCATTAAACATTCAGCCTTCTAATCATCTTTAACAACTCATTTCATCATAAAGAGTGTTTTCAACATAATATTCATTCAATAATACTAACTTAGCATTTTTACAAACACTTGTGTGGCATAGTCTTTTAACCACCATTTTTCTTAGTTAACTCATTGTAGAGAATCTTCCATATCACCACATTCATTTTCAACATAAAGGTAGCATTTAACACACCACCTATACATTTCATCATACATAGCATCATCATATTCATTATTAAGTGGTGGGTTTCAACCATGGTTTCAAAACCCACTTTATGTTAAACATGAACATAATCAATTACACATCTAAAATGTGATTTGAAACCAATTTAGGTATGATTGAGGCTCCCTAAAGCTAGAGATACCTCCAACAACTTAGAATCTCACGATTTTGGCAAAACCCTAGATTTTCACCATGATAAAAATGATTATAACATCAATTTCTACCAAATAAAAGGTACCTTGACGTTTACTAAGCCTTAGATGATCCGTTTCTTGCTTATGCACTGAAAAACCCCTTGATTCGGCTTGGGTTTGTACATGATTTATGAGTTTTAGTGTTTGGTTGGTGAAGGAGGATGACCTCCTGATCATCACATGACACACACACACTTCATGTGTGTGTTTTTATGGTTTTAATTTTATTAATAAAACCACTTTATTATATGGAAACTAAGGCCCCTCAAGTTTAGTCTCGAGTTCATTTTTAGATTATAACATTAACTAGAGTAGTTTCTAGTAATGAGTTCAGCCTTCTTTTATTATTTTATTAATCACACCTAATGGCGTAATTAAGCAAAACGGAGTTTTGGGGCGTTACAAGTCTACCCCCCTTAAAGAGGTTTCGTCCCCGAAACCTTTGTCACTTATTTCTTGAATCTATACTCAAGAAATTCATTTCAATTTTTATTTGAACGCCTTTCAAGGTGAGCTCTATCCTGATAACTTCCTTTTAGATAGCTACCAATGTCTAGGGTTCGAGACCCTATTTACTCTGCTTTAAGAGTTTATGCTTTCATGAGTTTCCCATTTATGCTTTAACTCGATTTCCCCGTCTCCTTATTTGCATAAACGTCATCATTTTTTTTATGTCCATCTAATCCTTCACGTTATTACATGATCATTCTCTTTTTTCTTCGGGTCTATTTCATTTCATGGCACCCGATTGAAATTTTCCTTAGCATCATTTTCTTCAGCTATTTTTCTCGTAAGCGTTTAGATCATAATATCGTTTCCTACGTACCGATCTATATAAAGTTGGCTTTCATGTCCAACGACCAATTTTCCATCATTAACATCCCAATGATGAAACATTCTAAATATCAATTCTACCTATTTTCTAGTAGGGCGTCAATTTACCCCCACTTCCATCATTACTATACGCATTTTTACTATCATACGTATATTAAATTATCAATACACACTTTTCTTTACTTAGTGTGGGAGTCTTACCTGACTCCCGCGCCTTAACAATTTTCTTTTCTTTTCTATTTTCTGTTTTAACAACCATAAGCCTAAGACCATGATCGTTTTCCTTTTATTTTCATCCTTACTATCTATGATCATAAGATTATGATCATTTTCTCTCCATCCTTGGCTTTACCAATCACGACCACGAGATCATGATCATTTCTTTTCTACTTTCAACTTTTTTTTAATCGATCATGATCATAAGATCATGGTCATATCCCTTCTATTTTCAGCTTTACTAGTCATGATTATAAGGTCATGATCATTTTCTTTCAAATTTTCAACTTTACTGATCACGATCACAAGGTCATGATCAGTTTCTTTCTATTTTCAGCTTCACTACTCATGATCACAAGATCATGATCAATTTCATTATATTTTCAGCTTTACTAATCATGATCACAAGATCATGATCAATTTCATTATATTTTCAGCATCACTAATCATGATCACAAGATCATGATCAATTTCATTCTATTTTCAGCATCACTAATCATGATCACATGATCGGGATCAATTTCTTGCTAATTTTCAACACTACTAATCATGATTATTAAAATCATGATCAATTTCTTTCTAATTTTCATTATTCTCTATAGTTCACAAAACCCTTGCACTTCGGACTTTATATTCAGTATCACTATAGCGGTCCTAAGAATCACAATAGTATGCACGTCATCTATCTTTTATTTCTATTCTTATTCCTAGAACAGATCCTTCCATCCCTATTTAACCTTTACAATAGTTACTTATAGTTTCTAAAGTAACCAGGTTTTTTTTTTCTTCCTTCATGTAACTTTCTAAATCATCAATCATAAATCGGCTTGAGGGTTTTCATGTGTGTACTCGGACTCCACATGTATCCTTTTTTATTTCACTATTCAGATTCAAGGTCCCTACACGAGCACTTAGATTTCATGTGTAAATATTTCATTTCGATATTCAGCTTTAAGTTCCCACATGAGTACTTAGACTGCATGTGCAACTATTTCAATTCAGTATTCCGCTTTAGGTTCCCACATGAGTACTTAGACTGCATGTGTAACCATTTTATTTCAGTATTCAACTTTAAGATTTTCCACATGAGCACTTAGACTTCACGTGCAACCACTTCTATTCAATATTCAGCTTTAAGGTTTTCACGTGAGCACTTAGACTCCACGTGTAACCATTCATTCAACATTTAGCTTTAGGGTCATCCGCCCCTTATAGGTGACCCGTTTGACTCGTTTATCACCCTTTTCCCCCACCGACCTAGTAATTTGCTACATGGATGGTATGCGTGTAAATCAAAGAAAGCCCACAATATCATGTGTTTAACACTTACCTGGCCAGGGTAAGTAATCCACACATGACGCGCGTGATCTTACTGCGATTGTCACGATTCATTCCAGGTAACAAATCCTTTCGGTGCTCATCTTTTATTTAGTAAAAGACTCTAATTTTTGTTACTTACAAAACGTGGGTCTTTTCCTTACAAAATTCTTCCAAATTGTTTTGGGGTGTAATCACCCTTTCTATATTTTCATTACATGTCTACACGTGGCTGTAGCTCATTCGGCTTATAGTTTTCATTAAAACTCTTTATTTGAGTATCTGATTTTCAAATTCCCATATTCAAGGCTTATTTTATGCATCTGTTATTCTTTATAGTAACACGTAGTTATCTATTCTCAACAATTTTATCTTGGGGATTTCACCCGAGATAGGTATACCATCCCGATCTCTCCCAAATCTTAGTTCCTTGCAAGGAACATCATTCAATATGTGAATATTATCTACATTAGTATTCGTACCTTATTTAGGAGCATGCTCCTATGGCATACTCGCCTTTGGTAATTTTTCATTACCAATTAATCATCCTTCTTCGTCATCTTTTGTTCGAGTCCTTTTCGCACATGCCTTATGGCCATGCTATGGACTCATTATTCACTACTCTTGATGGATTTATCTATTCTTTCGTCATCCTTTGATGCGGTACTCAATCTCTGTAACGATTTATAAACATTAGTCATATCAATTTCAATATATGCCCGTAGGCAATACAAAGCATTCCTATTATGCTTATCATCACCATTTTCTCGTTAACTATTTCGATCTTCGGCTAACCCTAGGTTGCCTTATCATCATCTACTAATTCCCTTCAAAAACGTGTTTGTACACAATTACCCTTAGGTGCTATTTATCACAACTCTATTTCTATATCTTCTTAGTTACAATGAAAGTAACTTACTGGATTTACGCGACCAAGTCTTGAACCGAACACCCTCTAACACTTAGAGCACACAGTTTAAGTCCAAGTATCCTTCTCGACACTCAGATCCCTCAAACCAATGGATCTGATACCACTTGTAAGACCCTAACCCGTAAACACGCGAATAATCGCTAAAACTTACGAGTTTTGGCCTTAATAAAAAATCACGACCAATTAAATTTTTTACCTTTATAACAACAATCCATTTTAAAGACTTTGATTTGATAGAGACCTTCAACTTTATTTTTTTTTATCTTTTGGATATCACAAACCTATACTACGGTTTGTGCTTTAAACGACAATTTATTTCGGAAGCGTATAAGTGATCGGGTGTGTTCGGCTCTCCTTTTTACTTGATCCGTGCTCCGGAGCTCCTACCGAATGTGTACCTGGCACCATTACATAAGTAATGGTTAGTAGGGTTGCCAATACTGTGTTTACTATATTAGAAATGTCGTTGCGCGTCGAAACGGAACGAACCCGGCCAAACGGCCCCATATCAAGAAAATAAACCGCTGCACTTTTGCGCAGTAGCTGTTCAAATACCTTTCCAAGCATATAAAGAACACCACCTAACGATTTTTCTATGATTTTATACTAATTTTTAAAAATCAGCTTGTCTGTCGCGACCCCGCCCGGTCAGAATGTGACCCGCCCGGGTCGACCTGTTGATTTAAAACTCTGAATTTTGACCCGCCCGGGTCAACCTGTTGATTTAAAACTCCGAATTTTGACCTGCCCGGGTCGACCTGCTGCAACTTTATTAATGCATGAATAATTATGCCTTCCCAAGCCCAACCCTTCACTATGGCATTTTTGGACATCCGGTACATACCCAATATTATTTTAGACCTGCATAGATAAGTTTCTATGAAGGTATAAATTTTCTTCTTCTTTTTGACCCATTAGAATCCACTTAGTTCGGTTTTAACCGTTTGACCCGTTAAGGTCTTAGGTTTTACAAAACCTTATTTAACCATTTAAAAGGCATATCAATCATATTGTCAAAACCGTTGGACACTTGTTAAACGAAAACATCGTCCGGTTTGTCGAAATATGACCCGGTTTATAGATTTAGCCTTTAGTAAATCTTCAAAATTCCCAAACTACCCTTAGAGGTCTATATTTTATTTTAGTCACCCGTGGGTGACACCACTTGGTTACCACTCATTATTTTTGACTCGTTAACATGTTTGAAAACCTCTAAGCCTTTGCGGACTTAGCATTTTACCAATTTCATGAATTCCATATTTTAAATCACATCTAAGCGCGTTAGCACGCATTAGACACGTTTATAGAAAACGACTCACCGATTTGGCACCCACGTTTCATGTGGGTGATTTCCATCCACCTTTAATCGCCCATGGTCTTATTTTACACTACGTACTTACCCGGTAGCGTTAGCTCATTCCTACATTATTCGAATAATCTATATGATCCGTTGGCGTCATCATACGCTTTTCGTTCCAATTCATCAACCTGTGACAAATCCTCAATTTGCAATATTATTATCCGGAACCCTAATGGTGTCATACCATCATTTGACCCGTTCATCTTACCATTTAACACTCAATTATTAAACTTTCAATTCTTGGGCTCAAGTGATATTAACATCACTTGACCCATTATAACAACACTTCATTATTCGTTAGATGTCCCAACTAGTTTTAACCATTCTCCATTGTTTTGGCGATTCTAACATTTTACAAGCTAGAATCCCTTATTCCTTATTCCTCTTTATGATTAAACACCTATTCTATGTTAATAACACAATTTCGATAATTGACAAATATTTACACAATCCTTTTTATTACCAAGAGACTTATTTAAGATAAGTCACTTACCTTGGCCTCATTTGTGCATTCATGATCCGCTTATCCATTTGAGCCTTTCCTCCTCAAGCTTCCACCTAGCTTGACAAGATCCAACTTCTCTATACTCAAGATGAATCAAGTTAGTCATTGTTTCAATAACTAACTCATATCTCGAGTTTTCATACTTTAATTTATTCAACTTCATAGTCGGTTCAGTTTGACTTTTAGAAGTCAAACTATCCTGTTTACATGTTATGTGCACTAATCATAAGGCGATAGTCCTAATTATGAACTATCCCTTCTATTTACCATATCTAATTCATTAAACATTCAGCCTTCTAATCATCTTTAACAACTCATTTCATCATAAAGAGTGTTTTCAACATAATATTCATTCAATAATACTAACTTAGCATATTTACAAACACTTGGTGTGCATAGTCTTTTAACCACCATTTTTCTTAGTTAACTCATTGTAGAGAATATTCCATATCACCACATTCATTTTCAACATAAAGGTAGCATTTAACACACCACCTATACATTTCATCATACATAGCATCATCATATTCATTATTAAGTGGTGGGTTTCAACCATGTTTCAAAACCCACTTTATGTTAAACATGAACATAATCAATTAGACATCTAAAATGTGATTTGAAACCAATTTAGGTATGATTGAGGCTCCCTAAAGCTAGAGATACCTCCAACAACTTAGAATCTCACGATTTTGGCAAAACCCTAGATTTTCACCATGATGAAAATGATTATAACATCAATTTGTACCAAATAAAAGGTACCTTGATGTTTACTAAGCCTTAGATGATCCGTTTCTTGCTTATGCACTGAAAAACCCCTTGATTCGGCTTGCGTTTGTACATGATTTATGAGTTTTAGGGTTTGGTTGGTGAAGGAGGATGACCTCATGATCATCACATGACACACACACACTTCATGTGTGTGTTTTTATGGTTTTAATTTTATTAATAAAACCACTTTATTATATTGGAAACTAAGGCCCCTCAAGTTTAGTCTCGAGTTCATTTTTAGATTATAACATTAACTAGAGTAGTTTCTAGTAATGAGTTCAACCTTCTTTTATTATTTTATTAATCACACCTAATGGCGTAATTAAGCAAAACGGAGTTTTGGGGCGTTACAGATATGATCCCTTATAGATGTGGACGTATGCCACCATTACCCAAAACCCTAATCGTAATGGGCCAGGCCCGATTAGGGTTGTCTCTACTACCCTAAACTATATTAGTAAAGTAGTTAAGGGAAAGCTATAAATTAGGAAATATGGAACGATTACCGCCTTTACCACTCCGCGCGCGGGCATCACTCCGTGATTGTAGGAAGAAAGTTATTGCCCTGCTTGCTGGAGAAGTTTTCTTTGTTGCGAGGAAAGTCCTTCCGCGGGAGCCTGTTTTCGGGTTTGGGTAAAACCCCACAGGAAGGAATCCGCTAAGCCTCATCGCGTTTGAGCTATGCAGCTCACCATCCATTCTAGTCTGCCTGACTGAATTCGTTCTGCGCAGCAAGAAGCTTTGAAGGAGGAAAATCTCAAAGCTGAAACCATGCAGAGTGCAGATAAGCACCTGAAGCTTAGGGCTGACGTCTGCCTTATTTCGCAGAACGTGTTTGGGTTCCGTTATTTCGGGGTTTGCGAGAGCTCGTTTTGGACGAAGCTCACAAATCTCGGTATTCTATCCATCTTGGTTCCGATAAGATGTATCAAGATATAAAGATACTTTATTGGTGGCCAAATATAAGGCTGATATAGCTTCATATTTGAGCAAATGCTTGACTTGTGCTAAAGTCGAGGTCGAGTATCAAAAGCCGTCTGGTCTTCTTCAGCAACTTGAGATTCCTGAATGGAAGTGGGTACGAATCACGATGGATTTTTTGACCAAGCTTCCAAGATCACCTAGATGTTGTGATATGATCTGGGTGATCATCGATCGGTTGACAAAATCTGCACACTTCCTCGCTATTAAAGAGACCGACAGTTTGGAATGGTTAGCTCGTATCTATCTTAAGGAAGTGGTTGCTCGGCACGGGGTGCCTGTTTCCATCATCTTTGATTGTGATTCTCGTTTCTGGAAAGCTTTGCATAAAGTGTTGGGTACTCAATTGGACATGAGTACGACATATCATCTGCAAACTGATGGTCAAAGTGAGCGGACAATTCAAACACTTGAAGACATGCTTCGGGCATGTGGTATCGATTTTGGCAAGAGTTGGGAGAGTCATCTACCGCTGGTGGAGTTCTCTTACAACAATAGCTATCATTCTAGCATCAAGGCAGCTCCGTTCGAGGCTCTTTACGGACGGAAATGTCGGTCTCCTCTTTGTTGGGCTGAAGTGGGTGAGAGCTAACTCACAGGCTCGGAGCTTATGTACGAAACTTCTGAGAAGATCGTACAAATTCGTAATCGCATGGCAGCAGCTTGGGATCGTCAAAGGAGCTATGCTGATCGTCATCGCAAACCTTTGGAATTCTAGGTTGGCGATAGGGTTTTGTTGAAAGTCTCACCATGGAAGGGCGTCATACGCTTTGGGAAGCGTGGCAAGCTGAATCCTCGTTATGTCGGACCGTTCGCAATTCTGGAACGGATTGGACCGGTGGCATACAGGCTTGACTTTCCAGCTGAGCTCAGTAGTGTTCATAATGTCTTCCATTTTTTCGAATCTTAAGAAGTGTTTGGCTGATGAATCTCTCATTGTTCCTCTCGAAGAAATCAAGGTTGATGACCGTCTGCGTATCCTCCGTCAGAGTAAAATCCGCATTGTTAAGGTTCGTTGGAATTCAAATCGTGGACCGGAGTTCACGTTGGAGTGGGAGGATCAGATGAAGTCTAAATATCCTCATTTATTTCCTAAGCGTGCATTTGAGTAAGCACCTGATAATGTTGAAGCAGAGTGAATCTCGGGGCGAGATTCCATTCAACAGGGGGACGATGTAGCAACCGAAAATTTTTTCTTTCTTTTCGTCTTTTCCTTTTTGGCTTCAGGCAATTTTCAGGACGAAAATTCTTTCAACAGGGGGATGATGTGACACCCGACAAATCCAGGTTAGTACTTTTACAAACATATAAGTCTACCTTAGTGAAAACATTTATTTAACGTACTTAACTAGGTCAGTTGAGTCGGTTTACATTTACGTATTATCCAGGGTTCAATGATTCGAGGATCATTGGGAGTATCATAACGCACACACGAGTCCTGAGTCCCATTGTTGGTGAAATTACATAGTTGGATTAAGTAAAATGTATGAAATGCTTCGTGTATGAAATGCAATGTGTGATTAGGTGTTTACATGATTAGATAAGATTAACGTATGTTAGGAATGTATGATTATGTGTTATGATGTGTTAACATGTGTTAAGATAGGGTTAACATGTGTTAAAATATCAAAATCATCAAAACTTGAACAGCCTGAAACTGTTCGACGTAGGGGAGGGCCGAACCAATTCCCAAACAACTGATTCGCCCTTGTAAGAGGTCAAACCAACCCCCACTATAAATACTATGCTTGCAACATTTTCATCATTTCACAACCCTAACTCGCCTCCAAGTGCTCTCTGTCAACCCCAAACCTCTAAGGAGGAGTCTGTGACCTCGTTTTTCAGATCCTAACCTGAGAAACACGATCCATATCATAAACAAGAGAAGATTCAAGGTGTGTTCTTCATCTAAAACCTTTTTTATTCAAATTTTATTCGTTTTATCAAACCCTAAGTGTCCAGATCTGATTTAGATAAGTTTTCATGGATAAAAACCTTTCTAACATCTTTCTAAACCTAATCTATTCATAAATAATGAGTTTCATACAAAAAACCCTTTGTTAATGATGTTGAATGAATTGTTATGTGTTAGATGATGATTTAATGATGAATAGATAATATGTTAATGATCTAGAAATAGTTTTATATGTTGATTTATGGTTATTATAAGGTGCCATTGATGATTGATGGATTTTCACCCAATTTGGGGGTTTTTAGGTTAGAGCTAGGGCTTGTTATTTTTATTTAATTGATGATGACATGATTGAGGGTTTAGAATACATGTTTTATCTATGCATAATAGCCTGCATATGATGTTATTTTGATAAGTTTCCAATTTGAGTAAAGATTACATGCATTGATGTGACATTTCCTTAATTTGCTATTTTGGGTAAGTTGTGATTACTACTTGAAATGGGCGGATTGCGGAGCATGAATGGTAGGGTTTTATGGGGATAGATTAGATGATATCAGCTGCTATAAATTATGATGTTTCGTGATGTTTTCGGACTGTTTTGATGAGATTTGGTGCGTTTTATGAGTTTCTGCCGCATTTGGGTCGAACGGAAAATTGGTTTTGCCCTTTCGAAGGGTCGAACCAAATCCCAGAAGGTCGAACCAACTGAGATCAAGTCCATTAGACCCTCCTCGAGTTGAACCAACTAGAATTTCTTCTGGTTCGACCCCACAACTGCAGAATTGTGATTTTTGATGCAAACTAAGTGTTTTATGCGTGATTCTTGTGTGTAAACTATATGTACTTGATCAACTTATGTAATGGGTCACCAACGGGATGTCGGGTCTGTCCGGTGTGTCGGGTCAATGTTCAAACAATTTTCAAATATACGTAGTCATGATCTGGACAATCGGGACTAGTTAACCTACGGGTTATTTGTCTAGTATCTTATACAAACTTTATGATAGGTCGCCAATAGTTGGGAGTATCAGCTTGTGTCAGTTATTCTTTTGATAAAGAAGACGCAACCTAAGGTGTGTTTCACGGCCCCCACGTGTTTTCGTTTTCGGGGGAGAAACATGCTTCATACTTGGATTCTTAAAGATCATGTTATACTAGTGTTAACTTTTATTTTACTATACGATTCTTTTAAGTCTCGAGGAATACCATGAATATGCGGGTTGCATAACGGGGGAAATGTGGATAGATCTATTGGGACTGGCGAACCCCACTCGGGACAGCTGGGAGCTGGATGGGTGCATATTGTCTCGGTCATAAAAATCTACCGCGGGACGGTATATCAGTGGGCAGATTCATGTAACATCAAGTCAGTAATGGTTTCCAAATCGTAGTAGTATCTTTCATACACCTATCTAACGTTCTTATAACATAGTAGTAACGTGAATGATCTTTCAAAACTTATAAAATGTTTATCATAAAAACCTGTGAACTCACTAGCATTATGTGTTGACAACTTTAGCATGTTTCTCAGGTCGCTAATGTAACAACTTTTGGATAGGCGCACGGAGTTGCACGACGTCTAGTTATCATATGCATGTTTCAAAACATTTTCAGTTTATTAATACCTAGTGGTTTGGATTGTAATCATATTTTGCTTCCGCTGTACTTAATGGTCCTTTTGAAAATGTAATTGTTTATCTTACGTATTTTATTCATATAGCTGTCGTTTATTGTGACCGTTGACTTGGATCCTGGTGTGTCACGCGCCTTGCGGTAAAACCCCACAAGTGGAATTTGAGGGTGTGACAGGAAGTCCATGTTTTGTTTAGTAATCGTAAGAATTGAAACACATAAAGTTTTACCTGGCTTTTGATTCAGTAAGTTGATGATTGAAGTTAGCGCCCCTTTTCTTTTTTCCCTGTTGCACTATTGATCTCAATCTCTCTTTTCTCTCATCTCTTTGTCTCTCTATATTTGTTTTGAAATCGTGTTACACGAAAGAAGAAATGAAAAATTAGGGTTTACAAATAAGTTTGTTTCTAAAAAATGGGGATCAGCCATAATTATAGTCATAAAAAGATCCACTTTTTTCCCAAAACTGGTTCTTAGAAATGAGCCGAAAAAAAACTTAGAAGCCCTCATAAGGTGCTATGTGTCCCATAGTTACTTTCATTTATATATTATAGAAAATTATAGAAAATAGAAGATATATAAACACACGAAATAGTAATTAAATAAATATCTTTCAAAACTAACCGACGCTATATATATGTTTTATTAAAACCTTTATATTTTTTTTCAAAATAACATCGCTTGACTAACATATTTTGTCCTTATAGGTATAATCAAACTCTTAATCGTAAGCAAAATTTCTCGAGAGGTCGATCTACTGTAACAACAGCATATAAAACTAAAATCTACATGTAAAATTGTTTGTTATGCAACAACTATTGATATAACCAATTAATGTCTAAAACTTGACAAGTCCGTCCATCGACGTAGAGCTAGCTAGGGGCGCACTAGTTTGTAAGGGTGTTTAAAGTGTGGTTCGTCTAACTTTAACGTGAGTTTTAATGTCTCTACTGGCCCGTTGGCTTGGCTTCAATTTGACATAGTAAGCACGTCAAACACTGATTTTCATTTTTCCTATATTTTATGGTGTTGGAGCTTGTTTTATATGATGTGGTTTTAGACGACAATGTGTTACATTTATTAGAAGATATTAATAATGCATTTGGACAGCTTAAAAGTAGAAAGTGTATTATTATTTTAAACAAATTAATTACTTTTAAACAAAAAAATATATATCTTTTTTTAGTAGAAGACATTTTGAACGGCTTAAAAATACATTTTTTTTTTTTGAAAATTGACTTTCATTAAAACAAACACCACCGACCCCTATCCCCAAGCGGAGATAGATGCCGAAAGCCAAAAACAACATACAAAATCACGTACATCAAATCGACACCAACTATTCCAATCCACTACCCCTAGCTTGGATCTATATTTAAAACCAAAGAAAACCAAAAGATTTAACATCCATAACTATCTCCGTGATCTTTGTGTCCTTGCCCGAGAAAATCTTGTCATTCCTAGCACGCCAAATCCTCCAACAAGTAATAATAACAATGCCATGAACAATCGAACTTTTGATTCCCGAAACACCACTCGCCTTATGTAGTTCCACCAAGTCGTTGACGTGAAAAACAAAGGGTCTAGGAATCTTGCACCAAGAAGCTATAGCATCCCATACTCCCGACGAGGTAATACAACCGGTCAACAAGTGCTCAAGCGTTTCGCCACTACTATCACAAAACACACACCTTTGATCGCCGCATTGAATATGCCGCCTCGCTAAAGCTTCCTTGGTTGGCAACCGATCCAAAACCGCCCTCCACATAAAAATGTTGCAACTTTTTGGAACCCACCCACTCCATTGAAAGCCAAAACCCCCGGCCCCCTCCACATCCTGCCGCATCCATTTTTTTATCGAAGAAACGGCGAACTCTTTACTATTGCCAACCGCCCACGACCAGTGTCTTCATGATCCGTCAATTCAACCGTATCAAGCAATTGTTCCAGCTCTGACTTCTCTCGCATCTCCTGCTGAGAACTAGGATCTCTAAGCCACTCCCACACAATACAACGAGAAGAACCATCCACCACCAATCGGTCCACAACCAAAGTGTGTTATATTTGTCCAAGCGCAAATAAAGCCGGGAACTTTTCCTTCAACAGCTCGGACCAAGCCATAAATCAAGCCAGAATCGGACATTATGACCATTCCCAATCGTAGCCCGAACCACTCTATCAAACCCCACGCCATCAACCTTGAACTTATTCCAAACATGACACAATTCTTCCAAACCCCGGAAACCCCATTATTAGCCGGCGCTAAGCCCCAACCTCTCGTTGACCCGTGAATGGCCCAAACAACACGTCTCCAAATAGCTTGATGTTCATTAAGGAATCTCCCCAACCACTTAGATATCAGCGCTTGATTACTATCTGTAAAGGAGCAATCCCCAAACCCCCTTGTTTAATGGGTTTAGTAACTATCTCCCAAGCCACCCATGACATCTTGCGCACTTCGTCCCGAACCCCCCATAAAAATCTTCTCATCAAGGCTTCCAAATCATGAATCACCTTCTTTGGAGCTTTGAAAAGCGAAAAATAATAAGTGGGAAGGCTATCCAACACCGATTTAATAAGCGTAAGGCGACCGGCAATAGATAAAGAATTAACTTTCCATTTAGAAAGTCTCTTCTTGAATTTGGACACAACCGGCTCCCAATTAGCCACCCTATTCATGTTCGCACCAACCGTAATTCCAAGATACGTGAATGGAATACTACCCGCCTTACAACCCATACTCGCCGCTTGACTACCAATAACCCCATCATCGACACCAACACCGAATAATACTGACTTATGAAGATTGATCTTTAACCCCGAGCATAAGTAGAATATGCGAAGAATGCGTCTCAAATTATCGAAGTTAAAAGCAGACCACTCTCCCATAAGCATAGCGTCATCCGCATAGAGAAGATGAGAAAGCCGCGGACCATCACCTGGGAGAATAACACCATGAAAAGCACCTATGTCGCACGCTTGTTTCATCATACCTGAAAACGCTTCCATTAAGATAATAAACAGGAAAGGGGAAAGCGGGTCACCTTGACGGATGCCTTTTTGGCACCCAACTCGAAAGTAGGGGAGCCGTTGACAAGAACAGAGGCTCTAGTTGCCAATAAAATACCACGAATCCAGTCACACCAAACAGAAGAAAACCCATCTGAGCGAGGACCGACAACAAGAACTCCCAGTTAACATTATCATACGCTTTGTCGAAGTCGATCTTAAACATGAAAATTCTTCTCTCCCTCTTCTTAGCCCACGCAATAACCTCATTCGCCACTAACGGGCCATCAAGAATGTACCTCCCAGAAAGGAAAGCCGACTGATGTTCTGACACAACCTTGTTCATAACACATTTCAAGCGATTCACTAACACTTTCGAAACCGTCTTTAGAATGCATCCGATAAGGCTAATCGGCCTGAAATCACCCAAAGAGGACGAATTATTAACCTTCGGAATCAACGTAACAAAAGAAGACCCAACACCCGGACAAAATCTTTTAGAACTGTGAAAATTAGCGAGCACATCTACGAAATCCTTCTCAAGAGACTCCCAAAAGAACCGAATGAACCTAAAATTAAATCCATCCGGCCCAGGAGCTTTGTCACTACCACATTCGAATACCGCTTTCTTAATCTCAGTCAGGAGAACTCGCAAACCATGGAAGCCGCCTCCTCGGCAGATAAGACCGAATAACCGTACCCAACCAAACGAGGCCGCTGAGTAATAGTCTCTTTAAACTTTCAGAAAAAAACCGTAACACCTCCTTCTTAATCCGCACCGGGTTAGTTTCCCAAACACCATTTACATCCAAACCCGGAAAAAAATTTGAAGCTTACGTTTATTGATGAAACCATGAAAGTAGCGCGAGTTTTCATCTCCATGAGTCGCCCAATTACACCGCGCCTTTTGCTTAAGATCCCGATACGCGAAGTAATCCAACTCACCTAAACGTCTTTTAATTTCACACACTGAGTAAAATGGTTGTTAGCATTTAATGTGACAAATAATTTAGTTTGTTGTTTATAATCAAGTGTGAAAATTAAATTGTGGTATTCCAGCGGTATACGCCTTCATAGATAGTGACTTATTAATATTCACAAAAAAGATACAAGGATGGATCGAAGAAAGGCAAAGCTGACTCAAGCTATTATCTTTACGGGTAGACGCTTGAGCATATAGAAAGCGGGAAATGAAAATATTTTTTATAAAGAAGATGCAAACGTGCTAAACACGATGGGGGGGGGGGGGTATTAAATCGTTAGGATACCTTTAGATCGAGACTCAAACCCCCCTTTTCTAGCTTACATGGAGGGATTGATATAATTTTTATTTTTAATCATATTGTAGCTTCTTTTACGCTAGCGTCTTGCTAGTGTCATGAAGTTAGCTATTAAAGAAAGTGAGAAAATTATATACTGTAATATTTAATTATTATATACCAAAAGGTGATAATCTTTTTAAGACGAGATTCAAAAAGATGGGAAAGTTAAAGATCATGATAGTTTAAACCGGCAGGCAACCCTTTGTCATAAACACATTTCAGAGGGATCCCTTCCACAGCTTTAAACCTTAATGCAGATGAGATTTTGTGCTGGCATCCATTTAATAATAGAAAATGAAGAACTAACAATTAGACCCCTTGAAATATGATATTGTTCAGATCTATCACAAAGTAAAATTTGATACACACCTTTTTAACATCCTACCAAACAGTAAGACCTTTGTTTGTTAACTAGCTGTTGACTTGCAACTCGCTTGTAGTTATTTGGAAATACTCAACCTTAATCAAGCACGAGACAACGAGAGTCTGGAGAGAGAGAGCGGGCGGTCTTGAGGAAGGGGAAATCCAACCGGAGGACAACGAGAACTTTCAGGAGTCGATAACATTCTTCATCTCAAATATTCCGATGATTTATCAATCGAAAAGCTGAGAGATGAGTATGGGAGG
>JAUTDX010005906.1:0-19591 GCA_030844895.1 Ambrosia x helenae
TGATCAACGGAATCCATTTCTTTTCCGGGAAAATCTTGCTCACTATCCATATTGAACCGGAAGTAATGCTCCGATTAGAAACAACCATACGAGGTTTCTGTACAAACCGTTCGGGCCAAAGAGTCTTTCCGGTCCAATGAGTCCCCATATAACAGAAGCATCAAATGTAACCTTGAACTTGGGGCATGTCCATGGACTCTCGGGATGCAGCCCTTCGATAATCACATAAGTTTTCGATATTCTCCAACATCCACCATGACACTGCAAGATTTACCGTCCCCGGCAACTAGAGTTCCTACCAGCTGACATTATATACACATGTACATTAGATTAGTAAACGAAGTCGAAATGAATTCGTTGGTAAACGATTAACAGCAGCATAAACAAGTAAAACAAACAAACCTGCGCTGTGAACATGCACCGAGGTGGGATCTTCATGTAGTGTCCGAGCTTAAGATCGGATAAGAAAGAAAGAGCGTGAACTGTACTGATTCGCCCGTAGATCTTGAACAGCAAGTTAGCAATGGGCTTTCCGGGCAAAATGTATCCGAATATGAACTGGGCTATGATGTCGTATCCCGGTTGCTGCATTTCATTATCAATAAAACTTCAAGTTAAAAACTTTTATGACGGGTTGTAATCAAGTTGTTACATGCTAAACGATTGAAGGTTGAAATAAACGCGTAAACAGGCTGATGGGTTGATCACATGTTCAACTAAAGTACTAAACGCCTAAACGGGTTAAACAGGTCAACTGAAACAACTTGTTTAACTATACATGTTGGCGGGTTGACCTGTTAACTGTATTAAAGCGTGTTACTTATATGCATTTATCGGTACCTGGTTGGTAGTAGCTTGAATGACGCCGATGGGGAGTGTAACGATAAAAGCGAGTGCAAAAGCTAAGAGAAAACCCCACCACACGGAAGCTGCACGTCTTCCTTGTATACGAAACACATGAGCAGGGACAACACAATGCTCCCGATCAATAACACGAGGTACCACCATTGTGGCACTTGTTATATAACTCTTCATTAGTTTCGCATGAATGTCGATTTTCATGTTCTGCACTGCAGATTTACTCTGCTTCCATATATCCCTATATGATAAAATCCAGCAAAGAAAATAAGATTATTATTTTCTGTTCTTTTTGTACCGTTTACAAATTCAAAGAAACTTTGTAAACGGTACATTTGACCATCAAAAGAGTAACAGTTTGTTACCCTTAAATGAAAAAAAAAGTAGAATAATTACCCGCCATGAAATAAGGCGACATGGTTGAGGGTCGCGGTGAACCTAGCGAACCCTGATCCAATGGAAAGTGCAAACAAAGGACTCAAATAAAGTTTGCTATAACTTTCATACGCAGCGACGTTTAAGTCAAACTGTGGGGTCAAGATTCGAGTGGTGTCATACTCATGCCCGGTTCGTGTGAACAACTTGTTGAGAAAATTGGGAATTTTCGGGCATCGAAGGTGTCGTATTTCCAGTAACAAATGGGAACAATTATGTAAATGAACATGATAAAGCCTACTCCAACATTGACAATGGAAGTCCAAGGTGTGACTAATGGGCTAACGTGGTAAGCCGAAATCCCGGCCCAATCAAGGGTGAATGCACCCACACCTAGACCATGGTAGCCCGACCCAATTTGTTGCGCGGTTATGCTATGTGGCCAAGCCCAACAGACCCATGAGAAGAAGTCAAGATTTGGAAAAGATAGCCCGGAAGTGCATAGTAGGCAAAACTTAGAACCAAAAATATCATGAAAACCTCATTCTTGTCATGCCTTGTGCTTTATTTTCCTTTTCATGTAATGCCCTGAAATCATTACAAGTTAGTCATGTTAGTTTGAAAACCACGTCCCGGTATCTTTTGATTAACGACTAAGTGAGTCGATTACTGAGTCGACCTGGTGATTATTATTCAACTTCATTTTAATCCTTATTCTTGAATCTTTTTTTTAAATAACGGTTATTATTTTATTTTATTTTTATTTTTTTTCCAATTATGGATGGTTGCTGTCAAAGATGAGCGACTTCTGTGTCTTGAAGTTCACATAACATAAGATACCATACAAGATTAAGTCATAATGTCTTGTACATATTCGGTATTGGCAACTCCAATACACAGAAGTCGCCATCTTAGACAACTATTAACCAAAACGAAAACGAAAAAAAAAAGACCCCCATTTGTAATCAATCACTTTGAAAATAACCCATTATTTGAAAAAAAAATTATATTCTCTTACAAGTGACAAACGCAACTAAAAATCTATGCTTTTAACTTTTTGTTAAAGAGTTTGAAATTCCATTGTTTTAGATGATGAAAACGAATATATGACAGAAATGTATTCATCTTTTCTCTTATTCCAAAGGGTCGCCCACAACTAAAGGAATATGTATCAAGTTACATAACAATAATTAAAGTCATGAAAAAAATAAATCACTGACTTTGTAACATGACATGAACCTAACTCGGAATTTGAAAGTTTGTGGTTGTGTCAACTAGGCAGGTCCCTGTGTTAATCCGTTTAAACCTATTTATATAAT
The DNA here is from genome assembly GCA_030844895.1 of Ambrosia x helenae. NCBI lineage: Eukaryota > Viridiplantae > Streptophyta > Magnoliopsida > Asterales > Asteraceae > Ambrosia > Ambrosia x helenae. The sequence goes on from JAUTDX010005906.1 coordinate 2,553, forward strand.
AAGATGTATTTGGTATTTTTATGAAAAAATTATTTCAAACAAGTAATGTTCTCGTCAACCCATGAACACACGTGTCATGTTTACAGTTGTATGTCTGACACAGTTTCCGGGCTCTTGTCGGGTTTAACTTACCAACCCGTGAACACGACCCATTTAACAACCTTAAATTAAAAGAGAGAGACCGTGCAAACAAACCTAAAGAGAGAAACCTGAGCAAGGTTTGAAGGCCACCACATCGTACCGGATCGACTAAATACCTTCTCAACATACCCGCCCATCCGTACCCCAATATCTGCAACACAAACACACTTAAGATACAACAATTGTGGTGTTTTCGTATTGGCTCATTTAAAGCTCTGTTTCTAAAGCTCGAGCTCACTTATATATTATTTACTAATTAATCATAAGCCGTTCCAAAAAAAAAAACATTCATTTTAATTATTTTTAATAACCTAATTATAACTTTTTGTATATAAAATAATATGTTTATGACCTCATGGTCTAGGTGTAAAAATTCATAGTACAATAAAAAATTATGTAATGATTTTACCATTATTTAACACACCAAAAAAATCAATTTTAATCCAATTATATCCTAAAAATAAAAACAAATATCATATAAATAATATACAAAATAATAAACCCGTTTAGACTCGCAGACAAACACCGGCTCAATAAGTAAAGCTCGGGTTCAGCTCATTTAAGCTCGGTTTGATTTGAGCTTTAACAACTGATCTCGAACATTAAATCCCCAACCCGACCCCACATACCCCCCAATTATTCAAACTCAATAATACAAACCTGAGTAGTCAAGACAATAATCAAAGCACACAAGAAACTCAAGCTTTGTCTATAATAAGCCTTCATAACCGTAATAGCACCAATAGAATAAGCATCACCACCACCAGTAGACACACCACAATTTAGCAAACACAGTAATAATACATGCTCTTTCATATTAAACGGGCCGGGGTTTAAGCTAAAACCCCGGCCCATCACCTTATACTCTTTTGTTGGCAACACTGCAGCCATAAATTTCCCTATTGGCAATACCGCAATTTGCATTAAAATTGCGGATATTGCCAATGGTGAGTTCGGTAAATAAAGAAAGTGTTTAGGAATATTAATATAATGCATGAGCCCACTCCTAACGTCCATGCTCTAAATGTCATTACTGGTAGTGACGTGTCATCGGTTTCTGGTACTACTAGTGCCACTTCCTCCACTGTACATTCGGTGGTGGTGGGTTGCTGGTGCTGTTGTTGTTTATCGACGGTGGACATTTTGTTATAATAATAATAATAATATTATTATTATTATGATTATTATTATTATTGTTTACTGACAAAAGACAGAAGACAGAAGTGTGTGTTTTGTTTAAGATATGGTTTTCTGGGATGGTGGTTTGTACTGGAATTGTGTGTTTTATAGGAGAGAGAAAGAAGGAGTGTGGGAAATGACGAAATTGCCCTTGTGGCCTTGTGGGTGAGATATTTGGGTGTTTTAGTTTCTAATTTTCTATGGTTCAAATTATTTGGACATGATTATTTTGGTAAAAGATGAGTATTTTTTATTTTTTTTTACTAATTTGGTAAGATATTTTGATTAATGTTTTTGAAAATCAGACCGGACGGATTGGGAATCAGTGAGACTGATTACTTTAACGGTAGGATGGCTACGCGCAACTGTCACTTTAGGGACAAACCTGGTGGTAAGTGATCAACTATAAAAAAATATGACTTATCTTTAGTGATTTGGTATATAAATTGTGGTTAATGTTTTGAAAACCAGACCAATACGATCAAGAACTGACATAGCCAAAATAACTTGTCGCTGTGATCCACAAGCTACGACTCTACGTGCAGTTATGAGTTTAACATACTTGTTTTTTTTTGCTGGTTGAACCGGTCAATTGGTTGGGATTTTTTTCCATATTTTTGTCATAACTTTAGCTTCGTGTACTTTGTTTTTGCATGATAAATATTTAATTCCTCCTATTTTATAAATCATGTAGATATTATTTTCCGATTGTATTAACTTTTTTAATGAAAAAAAAAAGAAAATAAATGTGGAAATTATATATGACAAGAGATTTTAGTGCAAGAGTCAACGGAGTAAACGATGTAACGAATTTAATGAAAAAAATAAAAATTAAAATGGGTGGGTATGAGTTGTTACTTTTCAAGGGTATGTGAAAATCACATGTCTCCACACTCTAGTACCAATATTTTTAAAAAAGGTTTGCAACGTGTCAACATGGGACCTACTTACTTTCAGTCCACGTGTGATTCTTCTGCCAGGTAGACTGACACGTAGGACACGGATGTGTGAAGTTTTAGTGTCGCTCGTGTGAGTTGCCTACTAAATTACGCTAACTTTTTAAAAGGAAAAAAAGCGTTAATTCATGTTATAAGTGCTTCAAATTCATTAGTTGATCTTTTCCATTAGGTTTCTATATAAGCATTATATGTAAATAAAGTGTCATTGCTACAAAAAAAAAAGTACTTATTTAAATCATGAATGTAACATGAGGTGTCATGTTAAGTCATGAACATATAAGTACATCTTGAACTACCAAATCATGATAAAAAGATGACATTGTTATAAGTATATAACGATCAAATATACAGTGAAAGAAAAATAGGAAGTCGTAGGAAGGGTATCAACCGGACTCCGATTGAACTCATTTAAGTGGCATTAGAACCGTCTCATCGAACTCTACGATTTTAGTTTTTAGGTTTTCGTTTTTTTGGATTTTTAGCTTGTAAGAATTTACGTTATATCATTGTGTCTTTTATGTAACATTGTATTTTTTCTTTTCTTATTTTCATCATTGTGTCATTTTTGTGATTCATTGTGTCTTTTTTCTTCAGCATTGTGTTATATTTGTGGCTCACTGTGTCATATTTCATGATCTATTGTGTTTTTTGTATCATTTTTACTCTTCTCATTTTTGTTACATTGTGTAAGAGACTGGGCCGTTTTTTAAAAATTCTAGATTTTTAGTCTTTTTAGTTTTAACTTAAGTAATGTTTGGATGACCAACAATAAGATTCGTATCATACACATCACTAACATTCTCCCACTAGTTAAAAAAAAATTGTCATCTTTCGATTAGTTTCGAAATCCATGATTCAACCAATATGCCAGATTTTTTTTTAACACACGGAAAATTATATAGGCCCAACAAGAAACTGGAGAAAAATATACAAACACCAAAACGACCGAAGCCGCACGATCTACATCAAGTCAATAATATCAAAATCAACCCACTTCTGCCAAAGTGTATATCGACATTAAGATTTACAATATGTTCAGAATTCGAGATGAAAAGGTTGTTTGAATTTTAAAACTAAGTATATACCATATTGGCATCGGTCATCACATGTCTAGACACACATCGTGACATCGATCATAATCAATTGTGAAAGGTAATGTACCAAAAGCACCTCCTCCACTAAATGTGTTTATAAAAAAGAATTATTATTAGACGCATGATGATGTAGAATATATAAAAATAATTGCCAACCATGTTGATGTAGAATGTGACAAAATCGTTTGATAACATAACCATAATACTATAATAGTGGGATGATGACTCGTATCATGATATAATAAGTACCCTTGTAAGTTAGGTTTTGATGTGTTCACGGGCGGTTCTTCATTAGGTTTAGACCGGGCCTCGGCCCACCCAGTGTTTTCGTTTCTTAGTGTAAATTTTACCGAAAATTTTCGAAAATTTTCTATGTATTGAGTTTGGGCCTACCAAATTAAGTTCGGTCCCACTAGGTTTTTCGTTCAAGATCTGCCAAGTTATGGAAATCTTTAAACACTAGAGAAAACGAAAGAAACAAAGAAACCATATGCCACATGGTTATAAAAAATCGAAACATGAACTAATATGCCCTTTCTTGATGATTAAACGGATGAATTGCCATCATTTCTTGGCAACGCTTTCTGCATCCACGATATCACAAATTAATGGACGATATATTTGATTGTTTACTCCAAATGTATGATAGTTTGTTATATAGTTTTACTTACAATTGTTTTGTTATATTATTGTTGTTTTGAATATTATACCCCAAGGATTCATGATTTTGTTCTTGTCCAAAGTGATTTTTTCATGTTAAAATACACGTGTTACTCTTGGTGCTTGATCATATTTTCATTTTGTTTTAGTGGTGATTGTATTAGAATAACTTATTTGATCGTCTTCGAATGTTCATTTGTGTCATTTAAGATTCTATATGACGGTTAAATTCTATATTGGCCTTGGAGAGACTTTGAGATTTTCTGTTTTTCAACGGAAGGCGAAGGCAGTCAAGGTGATGGTGTTTGGAGGGTGTCGAGTCTGTGAAATGACTAAGGAAGAAGAGGTTAACAGGCTAGTTAATAAAGTGATGGTTTGAAAAATTATAAGGGAAACAAAACGATGGTTAATGAGGAGATGCTTTCATCATCAAAAACTAGTAGGAACCCGCGCGTTGCGGCGGGGTTGTACTGTGTTTGGCTATTGCGTTTAGTCAATCATGTTGTTGGTGTTGTACATTATACACACATCTTAAATGACTAATCAAATCTTGATCTCCCTTTTTTGTTTTTCTATTTTTTTCGTTTTGTAATGCGAATTTCTTCATGGTAGCCACCGAAGCAATCATATTTTAATTTGTTTTTTTTAATAGAAAGATATTGAAAGAATGCATTTCATTTATGTTTCATATCTGTTTTATGCAAAATACATTAATGGAGCCTAAAGATAACCTTTTCTTTCTCAAACCAATCTAGGTTCTAAACTGGTTCGGGTTTTTTTAAGAAGGATTAGAACCGGTTTTCGATTTTCGCCAAGCAGGTATAGGCTAGAAACCGGAGTGGGCCAAAAATAAACCGAAACTCCGAGAACCGATTGGTTTACCCGCGAGTTGCCGCGGGATCCAAATACAAATTGCAATACAACAATGTGATTATTTACAAAACGCAAAAATGCAGATTCAATAATACACCTTGGTACCCGATGTTGTGGTTCGAATAAGCCATTCTGAAATAAATATTTATCTACTCGTTAAGTGTCAGGTTACTAAGTTGACATGATAACTTCTATTAAGCCGGAGTATATATTGGTTCACTAAAGCACCCATTTCTTAAGCATTTTGTAGGCATTCGTCTATTTCTCCTTTCAACACATTTCTAAATCTGAATAATAACCAACACATGACACAATGCTTAGAAAAAAATAAAAATAAATGATGATAGCAAGTATATGACATAGTTTAAAGCATACAAACCAATTCATGAGTACGTACCATGGCATAAGAGTTAGAAACAAAGACAATCTACAAACTGATTAGCCGATATGTAAGAAGAAAGGCAATTACATCACAAAAAACAAATGAAATCAAGCGCAAAGAGAATACTACCCTTTCAATATCATATGGGCAGCTTTTCTTTTCATAATTTCCAGCGCACGTTGCGGTGCGAACATGTTAAATCACAAAAGAAATCACCAAGATAAAATCATCAAAACAATTTACTGGCAAATGACTGCATGTTGCTGGAGACACTTTAAACTCGGGTGGCACTTGTTTTCATACCATTTAATTCAACATCCACAATGCAATTCCACTATCAATATATTACTTCTATTTCATTCTCTAACTTGTGTACCCATTTTTTAATTTATAGATGTACAATAATGAACTATGTAATAACTCATTGAAACTATCAAAGCAGTAATATGAATTTTTTGCTGCTACTTCATTTGTCGCTCTATTCACCAAGTTTTTATGCTTTCATTTAGAACTAAAATACAAGTAAATGGTACATATTTAAAATCAGAATAGTGAGACTTACAACAAACAACTCCAATAAAGATATTTTCGAATGAGTGAATGACGATTTAACGAGACAAAAATTTTAAACACTGCAACATAATCACTAAAGAGAAGGTTACGTGAAGTACCTAGAAAAGTGTGATTAGCCTGTAAAAAGGTAAGCATATGACCTACTTGCTTTCTCTTCTAACTCATTTTCAACCATTTGAATAAGCAATTTCTATCACTTGCTTTCTCTTCTAACTCATTTTTAACCATTTGAATAAACAATTTCTATGTTTTTGTCTTAACAACCTAGAGCATAAACACAACATATCACATTTTCTAATTAAAAAAAAAACAACCAAACAATTAATAATAAGGAAAATCCCTGACATTACCATGTCACCTTTCAAACATCAATTGATCTTAAGTTGCATAAAAAATAATCAAACGGTTTGATAAAGGAATTGATTTTGAAGAAAATAATTGATTTATAGAAAATTAAATGGGATTTCAATAAATCAAGGATTAACTGAGAGGAATCTTCATCATTTTTCAATTGAATTTCCCATTCAATTGCAATTATATCCATGATATTGATTACAGGGGTTTCGTTTAAGGGTATAATGGAGCAGAACCGAAGAGGCTTCAAAAATCAATGTGACGGTTTCAAAGGTTGAATAAGGTGTATGACTTGCATTACTCATTTATACAATTACCATTAAATGTTGTACAAGAGGGCATAAAAGGAAGAAATTGGACAAAAACTATAAATTTATACTAAGACTCTTGATATGTCATCTTAAAAAAGATGTAAATTTACCTTCTTATCCATCAAGCACCCATTATATAGTAGTATAGAAGTATAGATAGATAACGTTTTGATATGAACACACAAACTTATACGCTAGGTGACTTGGTGGGACAATACTATTCTCAAGTAGGAATGAATTAATAAATAAATGAAAAGGTTATTGAATTTAAATAATCCAATCTTTCACTTATTGGCAAAGAATACTCTAATTGGGATCGGTGACAAAGGCTATGTGAAGAAATCCCAACAACGAAACCCCAATTACTTCCATTGGTTAATTGATTGTTCAAACCTTATTTCTCTCATTTCGCACTAGAACATCTCCTAGGGCATCACATAATTCCACCAATAAGAAGAAGGCACATGCATGCACACCTAAGGTACGGAATGTTTTTCACTAATGGGAATGCAGCTGACGCCAACCATTCGGTTATTTGGCAGGGACAACACCACCTTGGCAATAGTGACATCTATCCAAATATACTATAGATAGAGGGGTACCTTCTTCTCCAAGTAAGTGATTAAGTGATCTTCACTACTCTCTTCTCAACCTAAAATACACTTTGATATATAGAGACTAATTCTCACGCCGGAGGGTAGTTACAATAGAACGTCCATCTTCGATCTGCTTCTCGTAAAGAGCCTATCTGTGTTTGTTGTTTTGCAAATTAGATCACTAGAGCCAATACTAATATCGCGAACACCACCACATGTGGAAATTCTTCTGAGCTTTACTAGGCGTATATTTGTTTATAGGCGCCATCACTTGTACTCTTGGAACAGACCTTTCAGTTTCTCTAGTCTTTGTGAAAATATGAGTAGTAGCTCCTGTTCAACCACCTCAGTTGTTCCAGTTCATCGTGTCCGCTCCTGAATCCATGGTTAATTCTTTTTCTTCACTATCAACTTCTTCCTAAGATCACTATGAATACTTGTTCTCACGTTTTACTAATATGGTCGTGATCACCAAATACATTTCCTTTGCTTCAATTAGGAAAGGATCACCAATTTACAAAGTTACAAGTGTATGGATTGAATAAGGGTTGTGAGATTTGCTTTCTAGCTCATGGTCTTTCTTAAACAATGATATTGAGACGAAGAATGGGTTGTATAATTATTCGATAATGTGTTATGAGTTCCTAGATTTGCAAGAGACATAGGCAGTCCTTTAAATAGACCAAACGAGGTAAGAAGAAAATTTGTCAAGAGTTTTTAGGTCAATGCTATAGTTAGACTGTGCATCAACCGTAGAGGTCTAAACCTCTTTTTCCCTCTAAAATATATTCGTTACAATAAGTTAAAATGTGGATATATATCTTTTGATGAACCTTTAAAAAATGAGCAAATCAATAGTATTCTACCCAAATGTGTTATGGTACTTCTATATTTGGGTGAACTCTTTTTGTTTGACTTTGTTTTGATTTGAAATACTTTTATCTAGAAAAGATTCCTTTAATAAATCTTAGAATCAGTTTTTGTTATGAAACCTTTTAGATAAAATGTTGATTTTATGCAGTGCATTCTTGAATGATCATTTTAGCCCTACGTGATTATTTAAAAATTAAATGTAACACTGTTTGTTACGTTGTTTTTTGTTAAAGAGAACTCATGTCTTCCTTTTATACTTGATTTTTTTTTTGAAATCCGGCCACGAATCATATATTGTTCCATTGTGAAAGAGTATAATCCCTTGATCTCTTTCATTGATTTTGAATATATTTATAATACAATACAACCCTATAATTAAGGATATGGATCAACACAATAAATGATACAATATTATCTATACATATGCTATGCTATTACACCCCCGCAGTCGAAGCGGGAGGAGACCGGATGCTGAGACTGTCTCTGAAATCTTCAAACAAAACACGAGGCAAGCCTTTTGTGAAAATGTCTGCTACCTGGTAACGTGAAGGAACGTGCAGAACGCGGACCTGTCCTCGCTGAACCTGCTCGCTCAAGAAGTGAATGTCCAACTCGATATGTTTGGTCTGCTGGTGTTGTACCGGATTCCCTGATAGATAAATTGCACTGACATTATCGCAGTAGACTAGAGTGGCACGAGCAAGTGGAAGATGAAGCTCAAGAAGAAGATTACGTAACCAGCAAATTTCTGCAACTACATTCGCTACCCGCGATATTCAGCCTCGGCACTGGATCTAGAAACTGTCGACTGACGCTTAGACGACCAAGAGATAAGATTATCACCAAAATAAATGCAGTAGCCGCTAGTAGAGCGCCGTGTGTCCGGACAACCAGCCCAGTCCGCATCTGTGTAAGAGATAAGAGACTGAGCCGAAGAGCCGTGAAGAGTGAGGCCAAAAGTCGTGGTGCCTTTAATATATCTAATGATGCGCTTCAGAGCGTTCCAGTGATCAACCCGAGGAGAGTGCATGTGCATACAAACCTGTTGGACCGCATAAGAGATGTCAGGCCTGGTAAAAGTGAGATACTGTAGTGCACCTGCTAAACTGCGAAACAAAGTAGGGTCATGAAACAGGTCGCTCTGAGTGGCGCTGAGCTTGCTGTGGGTGTCAACAGGTGTAGCGACGGGGTTACATGATTGCATGCCGGCCCGAGTGATGATGTCATTAGCATACGTATGCTGTGAGAGGAACATCGTGTCATGTGTACGGGACATAGAGATGCCCAGAAAATAGCTGAGGGGACCTAAGTCCTTCATGGAAAATTCACTAGCCAATTTTGCCATGAGAGTATGTCGAAGACGGTCTGACTAAGTAACAAGGACAATGTCGTCGACATAAAGGAGAAGATAAGCAGTATCAGTGCCCTGTAGAAAGGTAAATAAAGAGGCATCGCTCTTGCTATGATGAAACCCAATAGATAAGACAAAATCTGTGAACCGCTGGTACCAGGCCCTAGGTGCCTGCTTTAGCCCATACAATGATTTCTTTAGAGAGCACACATAATCAGGGAACTGTTTGTTGCGAAAACCCATCGGCTGATACATGTAAACTGTTTCATGGAGATTCCCATGAAGAAAGGCGTTGGTGACATCCAACTGATGGATGGAGCAGCGCTTAGATAATGCGATGGATAGCACAGTCCGAATGGTGGCAGGTTTAACCACCGGGCTAAACGTTTCCCCACAATCAATACCAACCTGTTGAGTACGGCCATCACAAACTAACCGGGCCTTGTACCGCTCCAGAGAGCCATCCGACCTGTATTTATGCTTAAACAACCACATACTACGTATAACATTCATATCGGGCTGTTTAGGTACTAATTCCCAAGTTCCGTTTCTAACTAATGCATTGTACTTTGTAGTCATGGCAGAGTACCATTCCGGTATAGACAAGGCATCGGTAGGATTTTTAGGAATGGGTACGACAGTAGTGGTGGTTGTGTTTAGGTTGAAAGGTTGTTTAGGTTTAAAAATGCCACTCATGGAGCGAGTGTGCACCGTACGGGTGGGTGGAGGCGGTGGTGGTGGTAGTGATGTCGATGTGGCGTGGGGTGGTGGTGAAATGGCCGTGGATGGATGGGTAGTCAAGTTCGGGTCGATAGTGGTGGGGTTGGGCCGGGGAGAGTCTGGTCAGTTGGGCCGTGGGTGTTTGGGCGAGTAGGGGATATAGGGGGATTTGGGCCTGGAGTAGCTGAGTAGGATAATGGGCCGGTCCGTTGGTCAGGTAGGGTAGACGAGTTGGTCGTTGGGGAATGGGTGGGCCGAGGTTGGTTTGTATATGTGGGGAGAGGTGGAATGGGAATGGTCATTTAGGAAGTCATATGTGGGTGCGGTTCCTATGGTTTGCCTAAACGGAAAGGTGGTTTCATCAAAGGCTACGTGTCGTGAAATGTAGACCTGTTTGGTATTCAAGTCAAGGCAGCGGTACCCTCTATGAGTGGGAGGATAGCTAAGAAAGACACAAGGATGAGAGCGATTTTCAAGTTTGTGAATGGTGGATGTAGGGGTGAGAGGGTAGCAGAGACAACCGAAGACACGAAGATGATCATAAGTGGGGTTGAGACGGTAAAGTAGTTCGGTAGGTGTTTTGTTTTTGGTGGCTTTATTTGGGAGGATGTTAAGTAAATAGGTGGCGGTTTCAAGTGCAAAATGCCAAAATATGTGGGTAGAGAGGCGTGAGCCATGAGGGTACGGATGATATTATTGATGGTGCGGATTTTTCTTTCTGCTTTACCGTTTTGTGAAGACGTGTAAGGACAGGAAAGACGGTAAAGTATGCTATTGGTCGTGAAAAAATTTTGAAACGAGTTATTAACGTATTCACGACCATTGTCACATTGAAAGGTTTTAATTGTGCGTTCAAATTGAGTTTTAATATTTGTGGCAAATTGTATAAAAGCTTGAAACACATTGGATTTATGGGTGAGTGGTACGGTCCAAAAGAAGTTAGAATAATCATCCAAAAGCAAAACATAATATTTATGACCAGACAAACTAATAATAGGAGAAGTCCAAACATCACTATGAATCATGTCAAAAGGTTGCAAAACACTAGAATTTGAAGCAAAGAATGGTAGTCTAGTACTTTTACCAAAAACACACGAATCACAAAGTTTATCATGCAAAATATCAAAGGAAACAGAAGAAATATTTTTAAAAGAATGCAAAGATTGACGTCCTGGGTGGCTAAGACGCTGGTGCCAAAGGTCAGCAGTGACGGCAGCAAGGGCAGTGGGTGATGTGGAGGAGGACCCGAGCACCAGAGGGTAGAGATCACCGCTGCTGTTGCATCGCAGGAACGGAGTCCGCATCTTGAGGTCTTTCACAAGAAAATCAAACGGGTCAAATTCATCAGACACTAAATTATCTCTAGTAAAACGACGTACGATATAAGGTTTTGATGAATTTGGGGGAGTATAGGACATTTCTAAGGATAAAGGGGGGAAAAGGTTTGGGAAGGTATTTTGTGCCTTGACCTACAACCGGTATAGTATTGCCATTACCTACAATAATATGTTGAGGAATGCAAGAGTTAGAAAAAGAATGGAAATCACCTTGCTCATGAGTCATGGTAGAGGAGGCTCCAGTGTCCATGTACTGTGTAGGGTCAGGTTGTTGCAGAGACATGGTGTAGAGAGCCTGCTCAATATCCGTGGGACTGTATGCGACATAATTGTTTTTGCTGAGGTCGTGGGCCTAAGAGACCCGGCTGTTGGGCCGCTGATGAGCTGCTGTTGGGCCTACCAGCCGTGGGGTAATGGGCAGGGGGTTGGGCCATTGATTATAGTGATGGGCTTGGTTTAAAGGGAATTGGCCGATGTGTTTGAGAAGGTGGATCCGTAGGGTGTAGTGGACCAAGGAGCGAACTGTTGCCAGGGGTGAAAGTTGGCCGACCAAAAAGGTGAAAAGGGGGACCGGTTTGGGTGTTGGCCCCGTGCCACGTCCCCGACCACGTCCCCGACGTGTAGGGCCCGTTGGGGTTGGTGGGTCGGTCAGTGGTGCGGGTGGAGTCGGTGGGTGGGGGGCCGTTTGTGGTGGCGGTGAGGGCGGTAGAGGCAATTTTGGAGGCGGTTAAGGCACGTTCGGCTTTGTTGGTTTCGGCTTGGATGAGTTTTGAACGGGCGTTATAGAAGGAAGGGAGAGTGTGGGTATTTTGTAGGATGGTGGAGATGCTCTCGTATTGTTCGTTTATTCCCGCAAGTAGTTGAAGGACTAAACGATCATTATCTACGGGGGCATCAACATTGGCAAGTTGATCGGCTAAAACCTTGAGGGCTTGGCAATAGGCGGACATGTTAGGGAAACCATCCAACCTAGTGTTTGAGAATTTGTGCATGAGATGTATTGCGCGAGCACTTTTGTTATCATGGAACAAATCCTTAATGGCAACCCAAGCCTCGTTGGCGTCGGAAACATTATTGATTATGGTGTGGAGTTGGTCGTTGGAGATCGTAGTGTACATCTTGTAAGACAATGGCGTCAATACGATCCCACTCTTCTTGGGTGGTAGAAGATTCGGCGGAGGTAGTGTCGGGTGGAGGTTTGAGATGGTTGTCGACCATATAGGCCTTGCAGTGTAGTTTGAAAAGAGTTGCCCATGGAGAGTATTGAGATGACTCGATTTCAAGGATTAAGGGAACAAAATTTTTAATATTGGTGACGGTTGTGGCCGGGTGAAGTTTAGTATCAACCGGGTAGAGGGGATGAAAGTGGAGGAGACTTGGGAGGATGTGGACATGGTTGGGCAGAAAAGGATGGCCGGCCAAACTGAGATTAACGGCGGCGAAGGGATTGGCAGGAAGAAGGATCGAAAAAAGAGGGGAGGTGGTTAGGGAGGTCTCTTAATACTATGAAAGAGTATAATCCATTGATCTCTTTCATTAATTTTGAATATTTTATAATACAATACAGCCCTATAATTAAGGATAGGAATCAACACAATAAATAATACAATATTATCTATACATATGCTATGCTATTACATTGGTTCCACGGTTATGCAATGCATAGTGCATGACATTTTGTGCAATACTTATATCTCAATGTATTTGATTTGTATGATTTATTCTAAGACTCTTATATTTGTAAACCCCTTTTAGTCATATTACACGAAATGGTCCAAGATTTTTCAAGTGTTGGCACGTATCGGGTAACATTATGGATTTATAAATTTGTAATTATAAAACGTATTGAGTAGTTATTTATTTAGGGGAATTGAATTTTAATAATCAATTTGCTTCGTTGGCCGACAATAATCTGTAATTAGAAATTCTTCACAACAGTCCCAACTTTCAAAGTATTTTGTTGGCCCAGACAATTAGATCAAACACAAACACGAGATATTTGTGGAGACGAAACCCACGACTCTTTCTATTCAATCAAACGAACAAACAAATAAGGGACAAATAAAACCATTAAACTAGACCCCTATTTATACTAATATTTACCATACTAATCCTACTCAAATACTAATACCAATTCTATTCTAATACTAATCTCACATCATTATCTATACTAATTAACCAAACTAGATAATTCTAAACATTTAAATAATTAATTAAATATTAACTAATTAAACTTTCCACTTTAGCTCCTTTAACTTTACTAATATTCAAGATTAATCTTCATTCACCCTCTTAATCTTGAATTGTATTTCTTCTTGCCTTTGTTCCTCCTTTTCAACTGTCTATAACATACTTGCTTCACTGGTTTATCAAACTTAGCATTCGTCTCTTACGTACTTAACTTTAAAGTTGCATTACAACTTTCTTTCTCGACTCACTTCTTCTCATCAACTCGTTCTTGACCAACACTTTTCACAAACTTCAAACAAGTCCTTTGTGATCGTTCCAAACCGAATTTCTCCCACTTTCATAATCAGTTTCACATCAAGAATTTTTTTCTTTTCATCTTTAAGATTGTTAGGATTACAACATACCTGGAGCTTGATGTTGTACATTCTGTTCTGGTTTCTCTGAACCTTCATCAACAATCTTCCTTTCGGATCATGTAGCCTCAATATCCCATTGGCTATCTCAATCTTACATCCTTCTTCATCCAACTGACCCAAGCTAAGAAGATTTGCTTTTAAGTTAGGCATATAGAAAACATTGAAAAACGTTTTCTTTTCTCCATTCTTACCTACCACAATCACATTACCTTGACCTTTGATTTCGATCTCGGATCCATCACCTAACTTTACCCGAAACTCGTTTATCCAAGGTAGTGAAATACTCTTTCTTTCCCGTCATATGATGACTTGCACCATTATCTAAGGACCACGTTCCTTCATTCTTTTCATCCTTTTCAAACACACTAGGGATAACCCTTTCTTCATTCAAACTTACTTTCTTTGTTGAACAAACTACCATAAACAGAGATGAATCAATATCACCTATATCTTCTGTCTTTGTCAAATTGGCTTCTTCTTTCCCTTTACTAGGAGCTTTACATTCATACGAATAGTGCCCAATCTTATCGCAGTTGTAGCACCTCACAAACTTTCTTCTATCATGCCATTCTTCGGGATTCTTTTTCGTCTCTTCAACGCGTTCACCATTATCACGTTCATTACTCCATCTTTGATTCCATCTTCCCGCCTGTTGTATCTTCCATGTCCCCTACCACGTCCTTGGTAGTTTTCAACTTTCTTTTTAGTCTGGTTGAACATAAGCTGACTCTGGGATGAACTTTCACTTACATTCTTGAACTTATTTCTTTCTTCGTATGCCTTCAAACGTCCAACCACATCTTCAAACGTCATTGTTTCGATATCTGCGAATTGCTCTATCGAAGAAACAATAGGTAGAATATTTATCAGGCATAGAGTTCAAGAATTTTCTCACCACAACCTCTTCATCGAGTGTTGCTCCCAAGCTCTTGTACTTCGACTGTACTCCACCCAACTTCGCCGCATATTCATCAATACTTTCGGTCTCACTCATCTTCAATCCATCTAACTCGTTCTCAGCATTTGAACACGAGCTTTCTGTGTTCTTTCTGCACCAAGGTAACAAACTCTTAGTGCTTCCCAAACATCTTTCGGTTCTGAATACTTAGCCATCTGAAGTAACACATCTTCGGGTAGAGTTTGAAAGATGACACCCAATGCCATAAATTCTTTCTTTCTTCCATTCTTGTCCTTTTTTCCTTATCAATTGCATCTTGCAAGCCGTTCGCGCCTAACACAGTTTTCACCATAACCGACCATGCAGCGTAGTTGGTCGAGGTTAATTTTGGTGCCTGCAAAAAGAAACCACCCGACGATTCTTTCACCATTCCTGAACTCCCTAAACTGTCTTCTTTATCACCGGCCATAATTTGTCAAGTGATGTGTGATCCACAAAAGCAGCAACCCTTTTTTTTTAATTTGCCTCCAATGTATTCTAATGAATACGTATGATACAAAAAGAAAAATATATCTAGTTTCTTCCTGATCACTTGTACTTCATTCAAAAAAGAGAACCTTTTTTTGGGTCAATGCAACAGTAATAAATAAATAAAAAAAATCCCAACTTTTTAAAACAGTCAAACCTCAAACTCATACGGTGAGAATAATTACAACGTGTCAACCTTCCGTGAACCGTTTCCGGTGCAAGACAACCGTGCTTAACAACGAGCCAAGCTCTTATACCAATTGTTGGCTCAGACAATTAGATCAAACACAAACATGAGATATTTGTGGAGACGAACCCACGACTCTTTCTATTCAATCAAACGAACAAACAAATAAGGGACAAATAAAACCATTAAACTAGACCTCTATTTATACTAATATTACCATACTAATCCTACTCAAATAATAATACCAATTCTATTCTAATACTAATCTCACATCATTATCTATACTAATTAACCAAACTAGATAATTCTAAACATTCAAATAATTAATTAAATATTAACTAATTAATCTTTCCACTTTAGCCCCTTCAACTTTACTATTATTCAAAATTAATCTTCATATTTGTCGGCAATGAATTTTTGTTAACTGAAAACCAACTCAATTTCAAAACTAAGAAGAGTTTAAAAGTTCATTGTCGGGCAATATGTTGAAAATTGGGACTGTTGTGGGGAATTTCTTAAGTACAGATTATTGCTTGCCACCCGAGACAAAGTATGGATTATTAAAATCCAATTCCCCTGTTACTTATTAAAAAAATTGTTCATGTTTAAAAAATGTAGTATTGATCAAATCAATAACGTAATTATGGAAACCCTCAAGTCTATAATATACTAGCATTTATCCCGGAGCGTCCCGGGGGTTGAAAAATATAACAATTTTAATAATACTAATACTAATAGTTTATAATAATTACTCTTGTAATTAAATAAATAAAAAAAATAACCTTGCTATAAGGTGACACAATGTGTTGCATTTGTGCGTGATTCTTTCTCCTAGCTTCTCTTGATGAAGTATACATATGCATCTTTAAAAGTAAAATTCCCAATGATAGCATGACGATTGGGCTGAATTTCAACATCGTAGATAAGAACCTGGTTTAAAATAAAAAAAACATGATTAATGAATAACCAGAACACTTTGTGTTTTTTTTCTGTATGAACGAAACCCACAAAAATAGTCGTTTTTTTTTTTTTTTTTCTCCGTTTTTTTTATATAACACTATGGTACTCGTTGGAAAGTAAATAAAACGCTCGTTAATTTGGTATAATTTTTTTTTCTTTAAAAACTCTCGTATATAAAATATATTAATGTTTAAAAATTATGGGAGGAAACATAAAAGAGAAAAAATTTAAATTTGTTTTTAAATTATTTTTTCCTAAAATAACTCAATTTAATTTTAGTAGATTAGGTTTTATATTATTATTATTTTTTTAATTTGCACATGGTATATTTTTATTAATAATAAATTTAATACTATCACCTCAAGGTGCCACATGGCACATTCAATGGAGGGTTGAAGCCTCCATTAAATGCCACCTCATACAAACTCAATTTCTTTTATTATAAGTTATAGATTAT
>JAUTDX010005907.1:0-24483 GCA_030844895.1 Ambrosia x helenae
TAGTCTATTTATTAAGTTATGTATTTATATTTTTGGATTAAAAATTGTATATAACATTCAAATATTAGTTATCGTTGCTTCCGTTGTGCAAGTCTGTTACCAAACTGACATTTCGACCAGCCCCCACTGGGTCGGTTGTTACAATTATTATTATTATTATTATTATTATTATTATTATTATTATTATTATTATTATTATTATTATTATTATTATTATTTAATGATGTTAGGGTGAAAAGATATGTTTTTTATGTTGAAAGTTTTGGGGGTTTTTTGTCAGGAGATGATGCTGCGAAGAAGATGATGTTTTGCGTTTAAGGAGCCGATGCTATGGAGAAGACGATGAATGGTGTAGTATCTTGCAAGAAAACACTGGTATAAACATCAGTTTACACCAGCGTAAATATGAATGTATAATCGTTTTGATGTAAGAAAACACTGGTGTAAAACATCAGTTACACCAGTGTAAATATGAATGTAAAGCACACCATCATCTAGTTTGTTTTTTTACACTAGTGTATTTTTTGTAGAAGTTATGTATGACAGATTTACACTGGTGTAAATCATCCTCATTATATGTTTTCTTTGGTTTTCTTACACCAGCGTAATTATTGTAAAAGTTTTGTGTATAGAAGATTTTACACTGGTGTAAATAATTACACCAGTGTAAAACGAGAGTGATATAACAGAATGTTCAATTTGATTTTTTTGTTTTAAAAAATTAAATTAATTAAAAAATCAAATAAAGTTTAAAAAATTAAATGATATTATATTCTTTTAATTAAAATGATAAAATAAAGTTTAATAAATATGATTGTTTTTAATAATGGAATTAAAAATAACATAATATTATATAAAATCTTCTCTCTCATAGGTTTTTACTTAATGTCCCTAATGTACTTTAACACATTAAAAAACTACTTATTAATCAAGTAAAGACAAAACACACATCTTTTGATCTCAACCATTGGATCATCAAGATTAATGGTCCACAAGAGTTCTCTAGTTCTCACAACTCTCATTAGTTCTACATGAACCTAACCCTATATACATACATATATAAATACATGGGATGGTTCAATAGAGAACTCATTTTAGGGAGAGAACTCGAGAACTCATATCTAAATACAAAAAAAAATCATAACTCAAAATTTAAGTAAAAAAATAGAAAACTAGTTCGGAGCTTCCCTTTCCCACGTCATACCTGTTCAGAACAAAATAAAAATAAAACACACCTAGAAAACGTTACTGCACATGTGTAGCCCAAAAGCCTAAACCCCCCACCCCCAACTTACCCCTACCCAAAAACCTAATTCCACCCCACCCACCCCCACCCTCACCAAAAAACCTAAATCGCTTACCAAAAAACCTAAACCACCCATCCACCCCTACACGAAAAACTAAACCCACCCACCCACCGCCTACCAAAAACTTGTGCCTCACCCGCCACAACCAAAAACCTAACCCCCACCAAAAAACCTAACCCCTACCCAAAAACCTAAACCCGCCCAATCCACCCCCACCCCACCCCCAAAAACCTAAACCTTACAAGCTAAACTTAAAAAAACAAATCCTAAAAGCTAAACTAATCTCTAAAGCTAACCAGACATTTACTACACAGTGCATTAGAAGTCGCCTATTGTTTTATTTTTTTTTCTGAACGGGGATGACGTGGGAAAGAGAAGCTCCGAACCAGATTTTTGGTTTTTGACTTAAATTTTGAGTTATGATTTTTTTTTTCTTAATTTAAGTAGGAGTTCTCGAGTTCCCTCCCTAACTATGAGTTCTCAATTGAACTTTCCCCTATATATATATACTAGGTTATCTTCCCGTGTGATACACGGATTGAACAATTTAAGTTGTATTAAGACATACAATAATAATAATATAATAATAAAGAACAAATGCATGGTAAGTAATGTATCCAACTTCAAAAAAAATAATAAAAAATCCTTAACCAAATTAATCAAAAGTGATCAATAATAAAGAAAAACCGCAATTCAAAGTGATAGACCTTAGGATCTGTTGAGAGATCAATAATAACAACGTTCCTGCAAAGCACTGCACACGAATCTGTTTGTGGTCGGAGATGATGATCTTGCCCAGAGGAACTACCGCAACGACGACATCGCATTGTGGAGTTTGATCAGAAAAGTGAAGATGATTAATGCAAGAGTTTTGGTTACAAAATTAAAAAATTTGAATATTGGCTTTAATTTAATATTATTAAAATACAGAAATCGAAAATGATAAATGGAAGATCAATAATCATCTTTAAAGAGATGACAACTGATTAGGGTATTCAAAATGGAAGATCAACCTCGATTTATAGAAAGAATTTGTTTTTTGTTAGGTTCTGTTAGCATGATCAGGAAAAAATTAAAGAAAGCGTGTAAAGAAAGTCCATGTTTTGTATAGTAACCGTAAAAATCACAACACATAAAGTTTTACCTGGATTTTGATTCAGTAAGTAGATGATTGAAGTTAGCACCCCTTTTCTTTTTTCCTACTGGACTGTTGATCCCAATCTCTCTCTTTCTCTCATCTCTTTGTCTCTCTACATTTGTTTTGAAATCGTGTTACATGAAGAAGTGGAAATTAGGGTTTACAAATAAGTTTGTTTCTAACAAATAGGGATCGGCCATAATTATAGTCATAAAAGATCCACTTTTATTTTTTTTATCAAAACTGGTTATTGGGAATGAGCGGGAAAAAAATTAGAAGCCCCCATAAGGTGCCAGGTGTCCTACAATTGCTTTCGTTTATATATTATAGATGATGTATATTTGTGTTTTTGTGGTAATTTTTAATCTTAATATATTAGTTTACGGAAAAGACTAATAATAAAAAAAATTGGGTTGAATGGGTCGTTTTTCGGGTCAACCCGCGAATCTTTGGGTCATGTTCAGGTTTATACATTTGACAAGATATTCGGGTTCAGGTCATGTCGGGGTTTGTTTAAAATTTTTAAGTTTGAATCGGATATGACTCAGCTACCCACAAATACAACCTGTTTAGCATCCCCTATTTGATATGGTCACTTGACCTTCACCGAATCATGCATTTATTAGAAAAATGATTAAAGTGACTATGAACACCTTAATAAAATTTAGATAAAATTACAGAAAACAACCTTTATGTATTACCCAAACTGCACCTTTCACCTTTATCTTCAAAAACCACTCTAATCAACCTTAACCTTCATTGTTTGTTACAAGCTCAGACCTTTACCACTAACTGAGTTAGATTTCACTGTTAACTCCCCTCACATGCCTTGCATGTGAGGGCATTTTAGTCATTTTAAGTCCTTAAATTAAACAATTATATTTTAAACAAAATAAAACCCCTCTTTAACCTCATATTATCAGATCAAACAAACGTTAATCCCCAAACCCTTTTCAAAACCCTCCATTTCCAAAACCCTCCTCTCGTAATCATGGATCCAGAGTTCATACGTGCAAAGCGAGCTGAAGATGACATAGCATTGGACGAAATTTACGGTATTGCTTCGTTCTTCATGAAATGCAGGTTTTGTTTTTAGTTTATTATGATTTTGATTTCGATTTTATTTATGAAATGTAGACACATATCCGGATTTTTTCACATTCATCTATATCTTGGAGGTTATTTCACTGATCCTCCTTATCGAATATATGTTAATGAGGAACTTGATTTCTTCGACCTGATGAACATTGACAAGTTTGGAATGCAAGAATTAGAGGTTATTAAGTGTATGGTAGGTTATACTGATCAAGTTCCTCACTTTTTTCACTTTTGTGCTCCTCATGGTGATTTAGATACTGGACTTTATCGAATTAGAGGTGATGAAGATTTGATCAAACTTGCTGAATTTATCAGAGGTGGTGATAGGTTCATTGATGTATACATGGAACATGGTTGTTCAAATGTTTTGAGGCACTCTCAATCACAATGCAGTGAAGTGCTTTCATTATGTTGGTATGAAAATGGAGAACCAAAGGGTAATGAAAACAGGAAACCATGTGAAGCCAATGAAGACGCAGGGGACAACCAAACAGGATACCACGTGAGATTAGACAAACAAACAGGGGACAACCAAACAGGGGAACATAATGCAAACTCAGCAGATCCTGGTATGGAATATAGTAAGATGTTTGATAGTTTGGATGATTTTGAGCCTTTTATGGATGGTTTTAGTGGTTCTAAAGAGAACAGAAAGAGGAACAACATAGTCAGAAAGAGACATCCAAACAAAATTACTTGTCCTTTGGGTTTTATTGGTCTCCTTTGACAAGAAGACAGAGACTTGGATAGTTCAGACATTTATTGACAAGCATAAATGTCTTCAAAGAAGATTCATATCAGCTTGTAATTCCACTTTTCTTGCTTAAGAGCTTCTTGAACAAATTGAAGAAAATCCCAACATTCCAGTAAAGGTTGTGCAAGAACAGTTACAAAGAAAGTTTGAGGTGAATGTTTCCAAGTTGCAAGCTTATAGGGCAAGATTCAAAGCTCAACAAGTACTTCATGGGGATTATACAGCTCAGTATGATTATATTAGGGACTATGCTGAGGAACTTTTAAGAACAAATCCAGGGTCAACTATCAAGTTAGATGTTGAACCTGTGTCAGATCCAGATTCCACAACAAGGCAGTTTAAAAGAATATATATTTTCTTGGGTTCTTTGAAAGAGGGGTTTAAAGCAATTAGCAGAAAGTTGTTAGGTCTTGATGGTGTTTCATTGGATCTGCACAGTTGGTATGTGATGTTATCAGATCAGGGTAAAAAAAATGTTTGGGTCAAAATGGTTTTACAGTTGTACTCCACTTTTCTGCATATGGATGGGTCAAAATGGTTTTACAGTTGGGTCATGCACATGTTTATGTCCACATTTGACTGATAAAGGTCAAATTCAGCAAATGGTCATCAATAAACTACACATTACAATACTTTGACTTTGCTGGTCAACCAAATCAGAAACTGCACATTACACTTATTGTATTACTTGTATTGTTCAATATCAGAAACTGCATATTATCCAACTGCATATTATCTATGTTTAGACTAATTGTTTGACTGCACTTGGTTGGTCATAAACTCAGTGTTAGGAACATAACATACTTCATTACAATAATAGTGCATTACATAACTGATTACATAACTGCATTACATAGCACCAGAAAGTGCATTACATAGGGGCAATTCTAAACTAACTTAACAACAAACACAACCACAAAAAAGACCCAACTTAAAACCAAATATTTCTTCCTTTTCCTTGATTCATCCTCTTTAGCTTTCAGTTTATCCACCAGCACTTCATTAACAGCTTCAAGTTCACTAATTGAACCTTGAAGTTCAGTAATTGAACCATCAAGTTCATTTTTTGACCTTAATAACCCAGCTATGACATTATCAGGCTCAACCCAGCCAAGAAAACTCCACATTGTGAAGCCTACAATAACAGTAATTTGGGGTCAAACGAGATTTGGGGGAATCAATAACAGTCAAAATTAATTTGATCATACGTTATTTGGGCATGAATAAAACCGACGACCTGGATTTTTGCTAGTCCACGAGGTCCTAACTATTGCCTCTCTCCCACATCTGCAGTAAATCGGGGCCATTTGATTGCTGGTGAAGAATTAGGGTTTGCAATATGTTTGTATGAAGATGATCATGGAAGATGATCAGGGAAAAGAGGGTTTTATTTTGTTTAAAATATAATTATTTAATTTATGGACTTAAAATGACTAAAATGCCCTCACATGCAATCTAACTCAGTTAGTGGTAAATGTCTGAACTTGCAACAAACAATGAAGGTTAAGGTTGATTAGAGTGGTTTTTGAAGATAAAGGTGAAAGGTGCAGTTTAGGTAATACATAAAGGTTGTTTTCTGTAATTTTGTCTAAAATTTATAACCCTTTTCAATATTTAGTAATCATATTATGTATCTTTTCTAAATAAATATACTTTTGTGAACTATTTTGCAACAGCAATTGCATAATGATTCATAATCTCACTAAATGATGATTTAGCATTCCAATTTGTGCCCAAACTACTTTGCTGAATGCACATAGTTTCCCATTTGCTCCAATATTGAGTTCAAAATTAAGCTACGTGTTGTGGAATAACTTTCCACTCTAATAACTAGCCAAAAGTTATGTCATCTTAGCACTACATAGACAGAGGAGGCAATTAACTAAGACAACATTAACTAGCTATTATAGAATAACTGAACTCCGGTGGTGGCTAACACCCAATTTTGTTTAAAACCCCACCCCCAACGGCTCTCTTCCCCGAAAAGAACATTTCAACGGTCAAGTGGTGCCTAACACCCATTATTGGGATGACATAGTGCCCTTAGCGTCCCGTCGCAGTGTTTAACGCCCTAGCGCGATGTTTAGCTCACCATGGCGCCATTCAACAATGGATGGCCTTATGTTATCTTTGTTTGTGTTGTTTGGCTCATTCTAAGACACTTTGATATACCATTTTAGATTACTAGCTTAAATGAAAAATAAAATTATTTATATTTTAATTGCGCAGATAGTGGGTTTGTGGCAGGGCAATCGATTTTGAAAGCAGAGTCAAAGAAGATCGAGAAGCATGCTAAACTGTGCAGATAATCAACATGTTTTGTCATTTAACCTTTCTTAAAAAAAATCCCTCGAACACCATCCTCCCATTTCCTTTCTTTTCATTCTTAAAAAAATCTGGAACATGGTTTTCTTCTTTTTTCCTTTCTGTTCTTTTCTTTTTCATCCTTAACTATGTTCCAGAGTTTAAAAATAGAGGGAAAGGAAAGGAAGCGGAAAGAAAGGGGAATAATTTTGTGTTCCAGAGTTTCATTGAAGGAAAGAAGTGGAGAGAAGAGGAAGGAAAATTCCTCCAAATAACAATCCTTCCAAATTGGAAGGAAGCGGAAGGAAGGGAAAGTAAGAAAAATTTAAAGTATATTATTTACCAATTTACCCTCTCATTTAACCTATAATAAAATCTTACAAGGGTATAATTGTAAAATATACGTTTCTTTTCTCTTCTTTTCAACTCGGGAACACATAAAATCTTTAGTTTCTTTTCTTTTCCTTTCAACTCGGGAACACGAAATAAAATTATATATTTTCCTTTCTTTTCTCTCCTAATATCCCTTTCTCTTCTTTTCTTTTATTTAGTAAACTCGGGAACACAACAAATGAGGCTCGAGAACACAATATAAAAGATGTATGTGATAAAACTATAACGATAACTTAATAACTAATACATATGACCATAAACGCATTACCTAAAAGGATAATGTAGATTACTGATAAGCACAAACAAATGGTAATGAACAACACATAAAATTAAACGATTCAGTCGATCGATTTTATTTCGGAAGCTTTGATCGATAATGTAAATAGCAAATATAATCAAAAGTCTTCCAAAAACCACAATCCCTAGATCTCCAATTTATAGAGCATGATGATAATTCAACTAATAAACATAGAAATAAAATCTATATATATAATAAAAGAAAGCAATTTTAATGACATGGCACTCAAGGAAGCATTCTCCTCTTTGAGTGTGCCATGTGTGTGGCAAATTAAAAAAAAATAATAATAATATAAAACCTAATCTACTAAAATTAAATTGAGTTATTTTAAGAAAAAATAATTTAAAAACAAATTTAAATTTTTTCTCTTATGTTTTCTCCCATAATTTTTAAACGTTAATATCTTTTATATACGAGATTTTTTAAAGAAAAAAATTACACCAAATTAACGAGCGTTTTATTATCTTTCCAACGAGTACCATAGTGCTATATAAAAAACGGAGAAAAAAACCGACTATTTTTGTGGGGTTTCGTTCGTACAGGAAAAAAAAACAAAGTGTTCAGGTTATTCATTAATCATGTTTTTTCTTTTAAATCAGGTTCTTATCTACGATGTTGAAATTCAGGCCAATCGTCATGCTTTCATTGGAATTTTACTCTTCTAAAGATGCATAGGTATACTTCATCAAGATAAGCTTTGCGCAACACTGCAACACATGGTGTCACTTATAGCAAGATTATTTTTTTATTTATTTAATTACAAGAGTAATAATTATTACGATTACTATTAGTATTATTATAATTATTATATTTTTCAACCCCGGGACCCTCCCGGGATAAAATCTAGTATTCATATAAAAAAGAAAAGAAAATGATCAAATCACAACCCTTCCTAAGCCTGAGCCACCTTCGAACGAATCCCCTTTCGTCGCCACTTTTTTGGATCGTGCCTTGGTCCGGCGCACATTGAATCACCTCCTGGACCATGTTGTTAAGTACGTTAACGCCCGAGGATGCTTTATACAGCAAGTACCCATGATGACTCGTTCAACAACGTATAAGAGGTAAGTGTTAGACGCGATATTTCTAACACAAGCTGAACAGAACATGAAAAAATCAGGTTTTGGGTCACTAACACGATCTGATCATTAAATAGGTAAATTTGAACACTCCACACTTAAAAATGGGTCAACCCAAACAAGACACTTTTTATAAGTGTGTTTACCTGTTAACAATTCAAGTACTTTTTTATAAATAAAAAGTTAATATTTAGATTTTAGAGATGAAAAAGTGTTAAAATTTAATTTTATTGTTTTGCAGAACTTCCTCTAAATAAACTTCTAAAGTGATTTTTTTTTCCTTTTAAGCCATGAGGAAAACTCTTCACTTCCAACAATTTGTTTACGATCGACTTCTAACAATATATTCTCCTATCTTTTTTATTCGATTCTTCAATTCTCGAGTAAATATATAAACCAAAGTTTTGTTTAAGAGATAAAGAGAATTTTTTTAAAGGAGCACCAATTACAAAATAAAAAGTTTCATTCTAGTAGAAGAAGTAATTAATTGTTTAAATTGTTACCAAGTCATCTTAGATATTACTTATATTATATAAATAATGAACATAAAATGGGTAATTATATAAGAATACATTTACAAACTTTCGATGTGTCTTGCTATTACTGTTGCTCCCTGTTTTTTCAGCATACAGTATTTCAACCGGTGCTTTCGTAGTTTAATGACAGTATAGGGCTGTTTTAGTCATTTGGTTTGGATCTACATCTTTATCTTTGAATCTTCCCTACCGCCGCGTGTCACCCCTGCAGCCCACCTTCTCCTGACTCATCTTATTACACCAGTCGATACATATCTTCAGTTACCCTCTGCCATCAGTTTTCTTCGACAGCCATCTTTTCCCAGGTAATGCCTTCTTCCTCTACTGCAGTGGCTTTTTTTAGGGTTCTTTCATAGTGCTATGATGTTAGGGGTTGTAAAGAGCTAAAACTAAAATATCAAAAAAACTGAGGTAAAAGAACCAACCAAAAGCTACTAAAATCGGCATCGGCTTCCCTAAAAAAATTGTTGGTAAATAAAGGATGGTTGATGACTTGATGATTAACACATCTTTGTAGTCCATTTACCTTACGCCCAGCCAATAGGTATTCGTTTGTTGTAGTTAGCGTTAGGTTTATGGGACCCCTTTCCTGTCTTTGTTGTTGCCATTAAAGTTAGGGATTGTAATTTCATGATGAATTGAAGATGAGGTTGAAATACGAAATGTTTGCATTAAGAAATATGATATTAGGCTGCTTGAAGATAAGGAATGCCATCCGAAACCACTACAATAGTCCTTAGAATATTCCAATGGCGGTCTAATCGCTTCAACGCAGCTTTTGCGTACCTGTACAAACTTACGCTTTCTGCTAGAACAATAAATACTCCTTACCATTGAAAAAATAGTATGATCTTGCCATAAAAATATTCACATGACATGTTCTGCTGTTACAATTTCAGCTTATATATGTCATTTTACAAAATTTGCCATTAGTCAAACTCAACAATCATGAAAATCCATGAGAGCACAGAGTCTCCCCCCAAACATCATGTGTGAAATCTTTATTTTTTAACAATTGATATGCAATATAAATTGGCAAGGGACAAAGATTATTTCCATATGAGGATTCACACTTCAATCCTTTGTTTTATTTATTTATTCCAGTCCTACCCTTTTGAGTGCAGTAACAAAAACAAGACATGAACATTGCTGGTAAAGTGGTCACTTTTATCATTTTTACACACTTATTAGTTTTGTGCTTGCTATTATGTGAGGTGTGATATTTACATGAATAAAACTGTTCGCGTGGATCAGAAGTCACTTTTTGTTCATTTTAAATTCGATAACGGGTCGGTTTGGGTTTACTACACCTACTGTTTCTTTAGTTAAATTCTCCCCCCCCCCCATATCATACAAACTTCTCTATGCTTTTGCCAGTCACTAATAATTCATTTGTTGCAGCCGTCATGCACTTCAAAGCACTTTCGGCAATACGAGAATCACACTTTGCTAAACCCATTCAGATCAGAGTGCTAAAAAAATGGATTCCCCACAACCAGAACGTCGATATGTGCTATCTGTTCGTTGACGAAGAGGTAAGAAAATCAACGCAAATACTTTTTGCAAAGTCCATGGCAATATTGTAATTATCGCTGATTGTTTGGGTGTTTTGGTTTATAGTGACAACTTCTCTTTACAGCTTTTACCTTTCTACTGTAAATCCTACAAAAAAATATTTGTTGTAATATGCATTTAGGGTGATGCCATCCATGTAGCATGCTTGCTTGAGGACAAGACGTATTTTGATAGCCTTCTTTCAGTTGGTTCTTGCTATATAGTAGATAAATACGTACCCATGCCTCAACAGAAGAATATGCCAGCATGCGCCCACGAGGCGTCTCTTCACATCGGAAGAAAATCAACATTCAGGCTGATACATAATACTCGAATTCCACGTCACTATTATCAATTTGCTTCCTATGACGACCTGCCAGAACGAACAAAATCACACATGCTTACAGGTTCGACTTACTCTACCTTTACCTTTTAACTCGCTACAGTTGTAAATAAAGATTGATTTAACCACTTTATCTGCACCTCATAACTTCATATAACTGTAGCATATTGAGGTTATTCGGTCATTAATCAACATTTGAAAGAAAGTATATACCTAGGTTTTTTTTTCTTCTTCTTGCTGCGCGCTTAAAGTGTTGAGCGTTGGCAGTTAAAGGCAACTTTTTAACCTGACTCTTGCTGTTTAAAAAACATATTTTTTTACACAAAGCACTCACTTTTTTAGCTTTTCCTTATTGCGCCTAAAGTGTTAGGCGTTGTCATTTCATTTAAGTATTTATGTCTTTCATTATAATTCATGTACATGCAACCATTGACTTCTTATAACTAATGCAGACTACATCGGTATAATCGAAGAGGGCGGTTTTAAACCAACAAAGAAAGGCCCGCTTAAGAAGATAGTAATGAGGGACGAAAGGTAAAATACTGCTACTAATACCAGCAAAATTGGAAATGCCAAATAATGAAGAATATAAATCGCAGGCAAAATGTGATTGACATGGCCATCTGGCGGAAACAAGAGGCACTGCTCCCACAGGTAATAAAGGACGGCAATATATGGGCAATCACCGGTATCTTGGTAACTACCTTCAATACAACACTACAGTTCGAATCTACAACCGCAACTACAATCGACATAAATCCAACAACTCCAGATACAGCAACGCATGTTGAAAGGTAAGCATCTTACTACCACACCCCACATATCAAATACATTTGATAACCGCCATCGCTGTTTTTTCCAGACTCCGCCACATGCCAGTTACCGCACCGGTAAAAGTCATCACGCCTATTGCAGAAATAAAATTCAAAACAGCGGAAGAGCTTGCCCTCCAAAACCGCTTTACATGTCATGCATCAATACAAACCATACGACAAGACAGACCATGGTTTTACGTCACATGCCTTAAATGCGGCCGCCGGATGCTAAAAAAGGACGGCACACAGGCAACATACGAATGTCCGGATGATGACGGGTCACCCAGGTTCCTGTATGTACTCTACATTTCTGCAATTCCTGGTACTAATGCATTTACTTAGGTTGTGCGTTTTGTGCCACCAGAAGATGCTGAAAGTAACCATATATTACTTCAGCATCGCTTGGTTCTTCGTTTTCCTGATTCATGTGTCTTTGTCATTGCATTTTTTTTCCCTTTTATACGTCACATGCATGGACAGGGACGTGTATAACAGTTTTTTTATATAAGCGTATGGGACCAGGTAAGACAGCCGCATAGAAATAGCATTCTTATACAGACGTATGAGTCAGACTTCAGGTGCAAACAGACGCGCAGGCCCAGAAGATGACACGTAAGAAAACTGTATACACGTATGCCAGATTTATATAGGGTAGTAGACAACTGATAACCGAAAACATATACCCCCTAATCAGAACAGGACACGTCTACCATGTAAAAGGACACTTATGAAATTCAACTGCCTGATGCGTGTGATGCACAGTAGTAGCACCGGTGGTACAACAATTAGTACTTCTCAGGTTGATTGGTTTAGCATTAGTGCTTCTCATGCTGATTGGTTTACGTGCGAAACAAGATGTGAAGTGTCGAGCCTGGTCGTAAGTTGTGTAGCCATGTACTATGCTGGTTGTTTTGCGCTTGGTCTAGAATTACTTGCCTTCCGTTACGCCTATTGCCTTCACCAGCTACCTATCCGGAAAACTTGCGGACAACACACGACTAGGGATCGCAAATAATAGGTTGGTGAACTTTATTATTTCCAAAAAATCAAACAACATGGATTTAGAGACACACTTCCTATGTCTTAGCAATACCAGCCTGATTTAATTACCAATGTTGCCTATTTCATGCATGTTAATGGTGTCTTACAAGATGCATATACCTTGCCATTTTCTTGGTTAAAATATTACATCAATAATTGCTTAGAATTTGTTATTCACTAATTTTCATGTTAAACTGCACATATTGTTCATTGTCTGCTATTTCAAGTTGTAATCTTTATCTGACCATTTATCATGCTTTAGAAACTGTTACAGTTCGGCTGGACCTGCATGCTAAATATCTGGTAGTTAGGATTTTTTTTATATCGCTTTTTTATAAAATCTGCATTGGATCGTTTGGTTTTTTTTTTTTTTTTTGCTCCAGCTATTCTCATGCCTTTATTTACTCAGGTACTGCGTCAATACCAAAATCAAAGACAACACAGAGGAAGTTGATGCCATCTTTTTCAATGAGGCGATGACCGGAATGATAGAGGTCGAATGCACCGGCATGGTAGTTAAATTCGGACATGACGACCCGTATGCATTTCCAGATAAAATCATGTCACTTACTCCAAATCCTAATAATATTAATGATCCGAAAATCAAAATCATGTCAATTACTGCAAAGGCTAATAATCCAGTGGCAATAAATAGCGTGTCTCCCAACGATCAGTCAGCAAAACCCTTGCGTCTTCAGCCAACACCCGCTATCTCGACGCAAGCAATCAGGCCTCCAGCAACACCGGCTAAAAGACAACATGGTACCGACAAGGGTACGTTCTCTAAATACAGTTATCCTTTTTTTTACCTGGACTTTATTTACTCCTTACTAACCAACACCATCTACAACAGCCAAACAGGCATAGGCATGAAAGGTTCAACGCAGGATAATCTTTTGTTCCCATCGTGCAAGCAAAGGCAGCTGAAGTGAATACGCACCCCTTTTGAACACAATGCTACATCTGTACATATGTAACTCGATGTAACTTAATTGCTTGATGGGTATAATATTTGCATGCAACATCAATATTATGTATTTCGTTTGCAAGTTAGGAACCGCAATGAAATCTGACGAATTGAGCGTCGCAGCTCCTAGGAGAAAATAAGTTCCACGAAATATGACAGAATCGTGTTCGCGCTTGATTACACGGCAGGTTAAATATACACGCCCGGTTCCAAGATTCACGTTCCGTCACTTCAATGTGTCGCTTGCCCCCGCCGCGGCAACGCGCGGCGTCGGGTATAAAACTAGTATGGAACATGAACCAAATACTACATAACTTTAAGTGAACGTGATACACCATAAGCAACAAATATATACAAAAGCAAACGCAAACGAACACCAAATAAAAATAAATCATAATATTTAAACATAAAAATTATATACCATCTTCAAAACACTCACCATTTCAAAACTAAATAAAGATCTCTATACAAAAGTTTAAATACCATTACATAATTCAAAAACATTTTTTTTAGATTTAAGTTCCAATTTCATTAAAACGAAATACGAAAGTTTCATCACAATAGAAGGTAGACGGGCAACAAGCTGCGTCCCCACCCCTTTCTGAATTGCGAACCCTATTCTACCAAATACAAATCCTTGCCCCCTTGGAGATGAAACTATTGCTGTGGACGACCCGTTGGACCCTGGTTAAGAAACGAATAGCTTCTGGCGCTAGGGAGCCAAAGATATCAAAGGCCAAGGGGATACATGTTGGTTCTCTACACAAGCTTTAGCATGCTTATCTACTTTCTTCGATTCCGCCTTTCTCGATGCTTGCACAGCTACAAACCTTGTTTCCCTTAACCCAACCAAAGGACAAGCAGATCCACTGGTAGCAGGGTGGATCTCCCATCCGCAGGGTCTGTGAGAAAATTTACAGGGCCTCTTTTTTGGCAGAAATTCCAGCTCTTCTCAGGATGTCCCACAAAACGTCCCTCACCCAGTCATGCCGGTATTTGAACCCAGAGAGCTCTTTGCAATGAATTGCGTGCTCCCCATATTTATCCATGCAAGCTTTACGGCAGACGGGCATGTTTCATCTTCCGGATAGATAGGGATCATCAACCGGTACTTGAGTATAGCCCTGTACTCTACTGCGGACATGCATTGACCCAACCCCTCAATCGGAATGACGGTCAAAAAATCCTGAGCATGAGGACCTTTTAGGTATTCAAACACCGCCATCTGGCGGGAGGACAACTCGAAAACTTCTTCCAGGCTCTGAGCATTTTTGCTAAACAGAGCATTCGCCAAAGTTTTTTTGTGGCTTTGAGGGGGCGGTGTCCTTATTAGAAAACTGCCAATATCAATGTCTGGGAGATAGACATTTAAGCGTTTGAGTGCTTGTTGATTGTTCGGGTCTAGCCCGATGACCCCCACTGTTTCGAAGGATATGATCCTGAAGTTTCCAAGACTGAACTCTAGACGCCACAAAGGCATAAACCCCAACATCTCGAGCTGAAAGAGGAGCCAAACCACCTAAATGCATCGGCAAGGATGCCAATCGCCACTGGAGGTCCCCGAAGAAGGGGCCACCACACACAACTATATCTTCAATAGCCTCTTAGAGGCCATCATCGAAAAGGGATACCGCATCCACCATCAAGGGGGGTTGACAAGTTCGCAACCAAAAAGTAACTTAGTGACCCCCATGCATGACCTGAGCAGGAGGAGTTCACTTTGGGGATCCATAAGGCGGAGCAGGAGTTTCATAAGGTCAACCGAAAACCGTGGCCCGCCGCCCTGCCAACTCCCCAATAAAGATAGGATCTCGGCTAACAGCCCCACCAAGGAGCTTAACCCCCATCCCTGGTCTACCAATCCCTCTCGGGAAAAGCCCGTCCTGAACTTTCAGCCTGTCACACGTCCGCCAAAAGACCTGTGTTTTCTTAATATTGAGATGAAGCCCTAGAGATGACCCATACACATTGATAATGTCTAAAGACTGTGCGGTCGATAATATTCATCACTCGTCAGCTACACCATCCAGTTCAATAATTACAATAGCGTCACTTTTTTACAATTAACAATGAATATAAATATTACTATTGGACCAAAAGGAGCAAACAAGAAGTATTATGGTTGAAGGAACAAGAAAATTATTTTATTTTTGTTTAGGTGAGTCCATGTTAACGACGATATCAATTGAAAATATCATAAGTTAAAACTATTGTGCCTAAAGCCATGTGTAATGGGGTAACGTGACACCCTTATGTAGACGTTACCCCGACGCAAAATACCACCCCAAGGGGCATGATTATAGGGGTGTAATCGAACCGAGCCAGGCTAAGCTCGAGCTCGAACGTAAACGACCCAGCTTGGCTAGGCTCGTTTTTTCGGGTCGAGCATAACCAATCAGTAAATGGATCTAACCTGTCACGTCTAATGAAACTAATAAGTTGAGTGCACAAGAACTTAAGACGGGTCACTAACAAAAGCTAGTTTGTAGGTGACGACTCCATTTCTTTTCAAGATAATACCGGCTGTAGTGCATCTTGGTGTTCTGTTGCGGTGGTTCACCCCCGATAGTCAAACCGAGGTCAAACATTATTTTGATACACACATCAATTATATTGTTTGTTTGATTGATCGTCAAAGAATCTGATTAATTTGGTTTGTAGATTGATTATAACAGATGAGCTTCAAAGTAGACGGGCTACGTTCAGATAGTGCAAAAGAACGTATTGCCTTGATTGCCAAGGATCTTTTGATCCATGAAGGTTAGTTACACACTGTTGTCTCAAAGTCTGACGGGTGCAAGTGTCGGCGTTTCAAGTATAGTCAAGAATATGAATCAGGTGACAACGTGCTTTTCTTTTTTGCAAGTGTCTACAGAAGAAACACGTTTTCCTCAGAATGGGGAAAATAGGTTATCGAGGGTTAATCTAACCAATAGGTAACCAACAGGTGTGAAGCCTCTTTGTTGGTTTGTAATGTAACATAGTTGTATAAAGTGTTTAGAGTTGTAGAGTTGAAGGAAGAGGAAACAGGAGTATGGAATAACAGATGAGCTTCAAAGTAGACGGGCTACGTTCAGATAGTGCAAAAGAACGTATTGCCTTGATTGCCAAGGATCTTTTGATCCATGAAGGTTAGTTACACACTGTTGTCTCAAAGTCTGACGGGTGCAAGTGTCGGCTTTTCAAGTATAGTCAAGAATATGAATCAGGTGACAACGTGCTTTTCTTTTTGCAAGTGTCTACAGAAGAAACACGTTTTCCTCAGAATGGGGAAAATAGGTTATCGAGGGTTAATCTAACCAATAGGTAACCAACAGGTGTGAAGCCTCTTTGTTGGTTTGTATTGTAACATAGTTGTATAAAGTGTTTAGAGTTGTAGAGTTGAAGGAAGAGGAAACAGGAGTATGGTTGCTAGCAGTTTTGGGTTGCGTCGGGTATGACCGGTTCGAGAACTAGGGCGACACGCTTGAGAGGTCTTAAGTAAAAATGCTATCTATATCGAAAGTCATTGGTGGTGACATTCTTTGTTCGTGCTCAAACTAAATTTGGAATATGAATATGAATGGGTGTGAAAATTTGCATAACTATCTCCTTACTAATATTTTACTAGCTTTTAAATCTATCATTTTCTATTGATTCAACTTCTGATAAAATGGTTGGATTGTTGGTTTATTTTTATTGTATGGATATGTGTATTAATTGCATTATGTACTATTAAGGTCATTTATATTGATGCACATGTGCATAGTAATGATAGAGTAAATGTTAATGCACATGTGCATTAAGATTTATTCTTGTTATCATTACGGTCATTCATTCTAACACACATGTGTATATGTTATGTAGTAATAAAAAAGAGTAACATTAATGTACATATGCATTAAGATTGAAATTTTTGTTTTTTTATGTGTTGTTTATTATTTGTAGTTAAAGAATGGAAAAAAACTGAAGAAGGTAACTTTTGTCTTAGAATCGGAGGGGGTCAAAAAAGCTACCAGATGCGATTGGAGATGATGATATAATCGTTGATCATGAAGTTAAAAAAAGTCATTATTTATTTAAGCAATTTAGATACATATACACATGTGCATGTATGCATATACACATGTGCATATCTGTATATTTTATATGTTAACTAATATATTTTAATTGTTAGTTGTTTACACAAACGAACAATGTGATAAATTGAGAAGTATACGATGTTCAGGTTGACAGATGAAAAAACAAGGGAGATGTTAGATGAAGGATAAATGAAGTGTGAATGGGGTTGATAGAAGATAAGTAAAAGGGGAAGAAGATGAGAAGGGACAAATAAGCAATAGAAGGGGACTGTTGGTGGACATGAGATTATGAGATAATTAGAAGTTTGTAGGTAGGTGGTTAGTGGTAACATAGCTGGTTTGTAATATGGATATTTTTTTTTTTGTGTTATCATTTGTGTTATTGAGTTAACGCGTTTGGTAGAAACTATATGTAGTTGTATGATAAAAAAAAATATTGGTATAAAAGCTGTGTTACTTGAAGGATGATGCATGCACATATGTATATTTTGGGTGGCCTTATATGGTGGTTGATAGGTTGATTATGTTTGTAATTACTATTTTTAGTGTATGTAAATTGGTATGATAATGAAATTGACATATGCACATGTGCATGATTATAATTAAACCCTCACCACCCAAGAACATAAACCCACCACCCCACCCCTATCCTACCATACCTAAAAACTAAGCCCAAAAGCTAAACCACTAAAAAAATATAACTATATTAGTGAAAATGCACATGTACATGCAGTACACGTTTCTTATTTTATATTTCTTATATAGAGGTGTTTTAAGTTTATTCATGTTTGTTGTCATACACGTGTTTTATTTTCAATTTATGTTATAATATGCATGACTAAACACTTGACGAGTTGGAGTGTATTTTATATCTCACTTTGTGTTCATTTAATGATCATTGAATAGAATTTGTGACCCTTATATATATATGTATCGCGTCCATTTAATAATCATTTTAGTATGGTAATTGACAATTCATTCAAAAGTGAGATTTAATAGTGAAATACACATGTGCATACGGTGTATTTCTGTATATATAACAGCGAAATGCACATGTGCATCAGGGATGACGTCATATGACGTCACAACAGCAATTTTTTTTATTTTTTTCGAATTAATAATGCAAAAAAGTCATTTTGGTGTTTTTACTTTTTTTTATTTATTTAGGTTATATAAATTTTTTTTTATTTTTTGATGGAGGGGTTTTTGTAGACACCTTTATATTTACAAAAATGCCACTTGTTCACACTGGTTCTTTGGTTCTCTCCCTAAATAGTGGTTCTCAAATGATCCAAATCCTACATGTATATTTTCTTATTTTTCTAATATTTTAATGAATGAAAGGCATACTAAAAGTATTATTTGTATAATTTGTGTTTTTGTTCTATTATTTTTCATATGTTATTGATTAATTCATAGTATTATTAAGTATATAAAAGATGTTTATCGAGCCACAAACCGAGCCACCGAGCCGAGCCACCAAGCCGAGCCATCGCGCCGAGCCACGAGCCAAGACCACTAGCTCGAGCTCGGCTCGATAACAAAACGAGCTTTTTCGAGTCAAGCTTTTTTCGAGCGAGTTGCGAGCCGCGAACATTTTGTACACCCCTAGGCGTGAAGGAGGGTTTCTGTGAGCTAAGTAAGGAGCGCGACGGTGGGGTTTGATAGCGGAAAGTGTGTCATAGGTGTTGGTCCCCGTGTGGCCTAACTTATCATATTAAACAATCCTATATTTAGCAACTTTGGTTGCTCTCACATTTTTTACTATTGCACTACAGTAACCTATAAACCTATAAAAAAACTTCTGGACTGCTATTGAACCTCTATTAATATCCCTATAAAACCCACTATGGAAGCTAAACCCATGGTTTTAATGACAGTTACTTTATTCTCCTGTTGCTTCGCCGTCTTTCAATCAAGCATAAACAACTTTTAAAAACAATTCTTATCGATGATGATGACAGAGGTTGAGGGGCTATGGTCACGGTGGTGCTGTTGATGTTAGTGACATCGACGATTTTTAGCAGTTCAGGCCGCATGGCGGTGGTGATTAGGCAAGAGTATTGTTGGTCGTCGGGTGATAAAATGAAGACAAAGAAAGATAGGGAGAGGGAAACGAGAGAATCGAAGCATAAATTGTTGCAACAGAGACGATTAGGTGGTGGTGGCTGTTAGGTGGTTGCGTAGTTGTGGTGGCAGTTTAGTGGTGTCAGCGGTTGTTGGTTGTTATGGCGGTGGTGTTTGGTGGTTTTTGTGGTGGTGGCGGTTGTGGCAGTCAAGAGTCAAGTGGGAGAATGAAGCATATAGGGAGTATTAATAGAGAGAGAAGGTGCTAATTACAATTTTGAATGTGAAAAAAAAGGGAGGGATTTTCATGTGATAAGCACTTTGAGAAGGCCAACGTTGATATTTACAATTTTGAATATGAGATAGCTTCATGTTGTTATGCTAATTATCTACCTAATCCAAGTACTGTTTTATGGCCTAACATACCACCTTGCAGGGGTTGCCAGTTTTAGACTAATGAAAAGCTTTCGTTTTTGCCATGGGGAAAAAAAGTAAGGTATCTTAGTTATTCAAATACTCTTGCATTGTATTGGTAATTTGTATGTTAGATTTGTACTAACAATGGGAATTTCTAAGAACTAACAAACAAAAGATTGTCTCCAGCACTATTAGTCTACATTTCTTTTTGGTAAGAATTCTTATAAAACTTCTAAACCTTTCTGTTCGTACGTTTGAAAATGCATTCATTCTTTTAAAATAGCACATTTCTTTCGTAGATATGATTTCGATTTTATAGTAGCTTACTTTGGTTTTGTTGAATTGAGGTTTCAGGTCC
Organism: Ambrosia x helenae; assembly: GCA_030844895.1. Classification (NCBI taxonomy): domain Eukaryota; kingdom Viridiplantae; phylum Streptophyta; class Magnoliopsida; order Asterales; family Asteraceae; genus Ambrosia; species Ambrosia x helenae. The sequence goes on from JAUTDX010005907.1 coordinate 20,531, forward strand.
ATTATTTTACTGAAATCTACTAATTCACCGGAGCTCTTTATGTATCATTTAAAGAATTTGTGAATGTTGCATATGAAAGATACCATCTGAAAATACAAATATGGTCTCTTACTTTGATATGTAAGGCTCTTTGGTGAAGCACGGGGTGTGGCGCTAAGCACGTGTAATGGCTTAACAAGTCATAACCACATTAGGACTTTGTTGCACATGTCGTATAATTAAAAGTCACGTTTATTTCATCATCATAACGCGTGTAATGAACCTAGGTCGTCGCCGCAACGCGCGACTCGGGTAAAAAACTAGTTAAAATAAAATATTAACTTATCATATTAAAAAAAAATATATTAAGAAGTAAGGAATTAAAGGTTACAGCGAAGAAGTAAAGATAAATGGGAAAGTCGAATGGGAGGTAAAAAGAAAAGGAAACGTTGAGATATGGTTCTTCGAACGAATTTATGACAATGAATTGAATTAGTTTTGGGCCAATTAAAGACGTGGAGATATGGTCCGAACGAATTTATGACAATGAATTGAATTAGTTTTGGGCCGTTTAATTGCATGTGAGCTGAGCTGATTTTAATTGGGATGATAGTGTATTTTTTAGGTTTTATTTTTTTTGGGTGTAAATTTTATTCTATTCTTATAGGTTTCTAAACTTTATTGTACTTTTTTTTCAGTTAAAAGAAATTTTTTATTTCTCCAATTTATTTAAGATTAATAAACATTTAGATAAAGGAATTGATTGCGGTGCAGTTAGAATCAGTGAAAGTATTATAATGTGTAGCGAAAGAAAGTGGTATGTTGCAAATGATGTTGTAGTCCAGTGGTTGTAATGAATGTGGGAAGATTTATTCGTATTTGTGGGGTTTTGCTCGGGGTCTCAGGTTTGATTCCGTCTTCCACCGAAAAAATAACCATTGGGTTTGAAAGAAGAAACCGTGTAGGGAAGGATTCGATGCTGAGCATAGGTGGCTTTCTAGCCAAGGAATTATCACTGAAACACAACCTTTCTAAAAAAAGGAAAAAAAAAAGTGGTATGTGTTTGTGTCAGTAATATGGCAAGCACTTTATGACGTGACATTTAAAAAAAAAAAAACTAGTGGAAAAGCCTGCACGTTGTCGTGGGTAACTTATGTTTTATTGGCGCACTTTGTGTGACGGGTTTCACATAATTTATTTTTAATATCAATTTGCTAAGACAACTAATGTATCAATTTACATATTGCAAGTGAGCAAAGAATTGACACAAGAAACAATAACATAAGACATAATAGACAACATTATGGACAAATTGACCCTGACATAACTATATAGAACTGCATTGCAAGTTGCAACCTCTACCATAACCCATATCTCACGTACAACAAATGTTTAGAACCCAATTTGAAAGGATTTCCCAAGTGATATATCTTAGGGATGGCAACTTGAAACACAGACACGATAACACGACACGAACCAGCACGACCTTTACAAGTTTTGTGTCTTAAACAAGTCGACACGATAAGGACCACTTAATTTTCTGTAGTAAACAGGTTAAAAGACTTGTTAACAAGTTAAGCACCCATTATGCTAATAATTTTTAATTTTAAAAAATAAGATATATGAGAGGGTGGTTTTATACTGACATACGCGGCTCACAATTGAAAAAAAAAAGTCTAATATTGAAATCGCTTCTAGATTTCTTACCTGTCAGACTCTCGTGATATATTGTATAGTGCTTATGTTAGTTTTCTTATTCGTATTTAGAGATCTATAAGTTTAGAATTTTTTGTTTTTCTTTATACAAGCATGTAATTTACGGGTGAATAAGCTAGTTTAGTATAATATATTTTACAAATATATTATTATATTTATACATGTCCATTGGCCAAGTAGTTTAATGTCGTCCAAAATATATTTACACACATTTTGTTTATAGATAAAATTAATTTATAAATAATTAACATAATGAAAGACAATATTAAATTAACCGTGATATTACTTTCAAGTATCTTACATGAAAACAAATCTATAAAAAATAAATAATAAAAAAAAAATAATCATAAGGCCATAAGATAGTGATGTCAACCCGCTGTTTAAAACAAATTGGTAGATCAGGATGAATAACCACACACCCACAAATTATTTGAAAAGCTTTTTATTTAACCACTACCTAATATCCTATGGTCAATCGAAATAATAATAAAACAATATTATTGATTTTGATTATACAAGTCATATATGTGAAACAGATCTAAACCGTTTATCATTTGTGAAGTAGAACACTTTCTGCACACAAAAGACATTAAATTATTTCAAATAGTACCCCATATGCCATCAAAAACATAAACAATCAACAAAATAATTTTACCGTTTTGGGAGAAACATGCCAAAAAGAATCAAATAATCAGAATGTTTGATACATCCGCTTCATTAGCTTTGATTTCATTACCTACCATACATGCACAAACCGAAAACCTACGAAACCACCATAAACGACTAAATGTAAAATACGCCAATTTCTTAGATAATGCAATTAGTGATTAAACTCTGAAAAAATAAAAAAAAGAAACAATAGTCTAATTAATGCCAGTTGTTGCTCAACTCAAGAGTTCTTGAAACAAACTGCTTTAATGTTGATTTGTATGAATAAATAAAATGACTTACAATTATCTAACAAAGAAGCAAATGCAAAAAGTCATTAGCGCATTCAAGGAATAATCTTAAGTTGGTAAAGATGAACTATTTATGAAATGAGAAGTTAATATATAATTCTGCATTACCCTTGCCAACTTATAGGATCAGGTTTGGAGCCATCCATTATTGGTGAGAAGAAGTGGACTGAGCAGATACCCATTGTGAAGCTATTACTGGCGGAGTGGCGGTGGTGAGTGGTGCTTTAGTAGCAACAACCTTAAATTTGCATAGTTTTAGAATGCCAGATGTATAAAGTGAACAAGCAATGGATAAATAAACAAACATACACAAAAATATTTGCATACAACTCAGGACCCCAATTTAGGGTGGACAACTTGCCACATTATTATTTGGGCGAGCACTCATCAATTTCTTTTTGCTTCATTTCCATCAGCAAAACTGATCAACATCCAAACAATCTAGCAAACTATAGTAAGTATCACCAACAAAATAGAATAAGTAAATCATCAAAATTAATATTTAATTTAAGAGACGAACAAACATAAAAGGGGGCGAGGCTATATGCTAAGCTACCAGTGTTTCGTGACGTTGGGTTATAAACGATCAAAAATGGGATGCGAGGGGCTGTGTGGTTCAGTAGAATGACAAGAGATGAATATATATAAATGGAACTTTAATTCATTTTCCATCACATAATAATGGCATTATTAAATTTTCGGTTACGCGGAAATGGAAACGCATGGATGGAGAAAAGAAAAGCTATAACAATCTTACATTTAATTCATTGTTTACAATAATGAAATACAAGAATGACAATTAATTTTAGCAATTAATAATGGTTAAGTGGTTTTGAAAATGTACCAACAAACCAAATTTATATATATATAGGGTTAGGATACTTTGAGAACTCGACGAGTTGTGAGAACTCGTAGGAACTCGGACGTAAAATGCGAAAAAAAAAATTTCTTTTTTTTACACTCTTGTAAAACACGTAAACCCCGCTGTAAAAAAAAATTAAAAAAAATACATTAATTTACGCAAAATACAACGGTGTTAAGGGATTTTTTCCTCGTGTAAACTATATTAATATTTGATTCATTATTTTTATTGTTGATTAATTATGGACCACATATTCATTTTTGATTAAAAAAAGTATGTGGTTATAAAGAGAGTTCCTATTGTTTTCACAACTCACATTGGTTCTCAAAATATCTGGATCCTATTTATATTATATATATATATATATATATAGGGAATGGTTCTAGAGAAAACCCTCCTTATTTGGTAAACTCTGGAAACTCTGACTTCCCAATATT
>JAUTDX010005908.1:0-22034 GCA_030844895.1 Ambrosia x helenae
TCACACTAGCAAAAGCCCATTGAATATCTATTATTCCATCTCTTCCTTATCAATCTGGGCATAATCTTCATTAGTCAGATTGTTATTACCTATCTGACTAGCCACTAGTCCAATGTAAGAAGCTACCATTGCTGAGACTAAAGCAATATGTTGCTGTGCCACTTCAACAGTTACATTGTTCATGTTGGAAGTTTCCAACACAATTAGACTATGGCTTGATGAAGCTTGTGTCATTGGAGGAACATATTATTGTTGTTGAGGTGTGTTCATGGTTGATGTGTAACATGCTGCAGACACTTGAGGTTGAGGTGGTATGTAAGAGTTTGTTGTATAGGTTGGTGTGTAAGTTGGTGTCTAGGTTGATGTTTGTGCAGGATAATTGATTGGGTTTCTTGATGGTTCAACAACACTGGAAACACAAGCTATATGAGGTGCAACACTTCCACCAACAGTTGAACTAGAAATAGAGGAAGATGATGTAGCATGATATAGCTCCGGGTTCTGTGGAAACTGTGATCTTTTAGCTTTTCTCTTCTCCTCCATTTCTTTGTTCTCCCATCTTTTAAATAAACTCATTAATGGTCCAATACTGATATGCATCTTTTTCCTTCAAGACTTCAACATGTTGGCTCCAATATGGAGGTAATGAGTCTGCAAACTTGTCTACCAATTGAGTCATTGGAATCTTGATTTCATAGTTTGACAACTCTGATAATAAATGACAGTATCTTGGAACAAGTTCTTTTAATGTTTCATACCAACATAGCTGAAATTCTCAAACTCTTTCTTCAGCTCTTCCATCCTCAATCTTCTCGTCTTCTCATTACCATCATGTCTATTTTTCAACACATCCCATAACTGCTTTGATGTAGTACAAGATCCAAAATGATGTAATAAATCTGTAGTCAAAGCTTGTGATAGTTGTGAGAAAGCCTTCTTTTCAACTGCAAACTGTTTCTTCTCATCATCTTTCAACCCTTCAAGTGGAATAGGAACATATGAGTTTTCAAGACATGGAGCAGCGTATCCCTTCATTATCATTTGCCACGCTTCTCCTCCTTCCAAACCCATTCCCTCTAGATGAATCTTAAACTTCTTTTGCCATTGGTAATACTTTGACATATTCAACAACTTAGGAGGACGATTTCCACTTCCCGATGATAGATCATTGATTAATGTGGTAATCGCATTAGTTGTCTGAGAATGCACCGCTGCTGCTGCAACTCCCCAATAGTCATTCACTTGTTGTTGTAGAGGTTGAGTAACAGGTGGTGGTGTTGAACTAGTCATGGCAATGTAGTTAATCGGTTTGAGATGATTGTGTCTTTGTTTTCTGAGAAGCCACTGCCCATGGGTTCATCGGAACGTGCTGTTGTTGCGTTGTTGTAGGTCTAGGTGTCATAGGAAATCCCCAAATGTTGTCCATGATGTTTGAAATGTAAACACTTAGAAAAATTTCGAAAAACAATAACAGGTTCGACCTCTGACAAATACACGTGGGTTCGAATGTAGAAAATTCCTTGGTTCGACCCCTTTGGATCAGACTCGAATGTAGAAAAGTACACACCAGACTCCTTCGACCTTAACAAAATCCCACTTTCGACCTCCCGCATGGTCGAATGAACGCAAACTGGTCGAATGAACAAACAACACACTTGAAAACTTTTGATTCGACCTAAAATCCTCCTGGTTCGACCCAAAAACCTTGATTCGACCCCAAAAATTTACACGTTCGACCCAACTCTCTATAGTTCGACCCGACCCATTTGAAAAACGGTTATACTTCAAAAATCAGTTATTTTGACCCAAAGTTTTCAAAAGTTTATGGATTTTGATGATCTTAATCAGGTTTTGCTTCGGATTTGATGGAGATCAACTTTAATGAATGAAATTTTTGATTTTATCCGTGAAATCTAGTCCAAATCAATCAATCTCCATTAAAACTCAAAGTTCATGCAAAACAGAAAAAATTTGGGTGTTTTTGGATAAAAATCTGTTTGAAATATATCAAATTGCAGTTGTATGATCCAGATAAGCTCTGATACCACTTTGTAGAGGACCGGTTTTTGACAAAAACAACTATATGATCATACAAGTAGAACAATCTAGGTGCGGAAACCCTAGATCGTATGCAATATTATATAGATCAAATCAGACACAATCAAATACCTTTTCAATCATCATTTCATTAATAAACATTGATATTAATCCTTTACACTTGTGTTTATAATGAAATAAACTAGTTTTGGAACTTTCCAGAACACAGAGAGAATACACACACAACACACTAGACAAAATGACCAAAACTTAGTCACAAAATAAAACTTAAGCCTTTTATACTACTGCACATTTGACCCATTGTCATGGTCGAATGTGTTCTTCGACCATCAACAAGGCTCGAACCAAAACATGTCTTCAGTAAGTCTTCCTTCGACCAAAAGATTCTTCCTTCGACCTCTGAGAATCCTTCCTTCGACCTCGCGTTTCACCATAAAACTACCAAAATACTAGAATGACAATCCAAAAGCAATTAGTCACAATCCGTGCACTTACAAGATGAATGAAAAATTTCAAGAAAGCTTTGTGCTTTAATCCCTCCTCCTCTTGATCTCTTGGAAGTTTGCCTCAAAACATTCTTGTCCTCAAGAACGGAATGATGTCGCAACGGAGGTCGCCATTCGAGTCTCCCGGCGGCATTCGGTGCGGTCCCAACTACCCAGGGTGTTTGCCATTCGATTCGGACAACCGCATACATGGCGGTCTTAATGTAACTCCATGGTGGACGTCATTCGCGTCTCCCTATTACGCGTTCTCTGCATCTACCGCACTTTAAAGACCATACGCCCCAATGAAGGATGAGCGAATGTAGCGAGGCAACATAATGTTCATACCAGTTTGAGGTGGACATAGAAACATAATTGGGTGGGGTTCATAAAGTGTAGGAGTTTTCTGTTTGGAAGGATGACATAATGTGGAAATGGGTGTTTGATGTGGTCTAGTAAGGTGCAGCGAGGTGTGCCGAAAGTGGGGTTTCTTACTTGGGTTAATGAACCAACAGAAGAGTTATACAAAGGCTTATTTCTCTGTCCAAGGTTTGAGCCGGGATGATACTGGTTGTGGCGGGTGAAGGTTGCAACACAGGACTAGTAGTTTATTTGGTGTTGGGCGGGTGATGGTGGTTGTGCAAACGGTTTCGGGGCTGCTTTTGTTGGCGGTTTGGTACCGTAGGGAAGGTTTTCAGCAGTGTGGTAGTGAAAGACTTCCAAGTGAGATGATCATCTCCTCGATACCATGAATTGAACCAATAAAAAAGTTCATCATCAAAGTACTCCACAACGTAAGCGAACCGGTCTTCTTCATAAATTTTATACAAGTAAAAGAACCGTTCAACCACAAAAAGCCAACGAACCGGATTCGAACCGTGAAGCGAGATAGATAGGTGGAGGCATCGAGTTCTTCCAAAGCCATGGAGGCTAAGGCTCAATGAAAGCACCAATTGATAGGTTTTACAAAGAAAAACCTACAAAACTTCCAAAAAATCAAGAGGAGAAGGGATCAAAGCACAAAGCTTTCTTTAAAATTTTCATTCATCTCCTTAATTAATCAATAGACACTTCTTAAATACAAAGAAAAGAAACTAAACATTGCTAGAACATGGACCACTAATCAACCTCCTAAGCTAAAAACAAGAAAACATTGGTAAAACAAAATGTGCAGTAACCATAAATACATAAATAACTTGCAAGTAACCCACGATGTGCATGCATGGGTTGATTCACGTATCAGGTAGACAATTTTGAATGCCCAATCTCGTAAAGATGTTAATCATTAGGATACAAAAACTCAAAATAGTGAGATCATTGAGGCGAGAATCCTTGAGAAGAATTTCATCATGAAGAGTACACCGAACCCGCATAGAAGAGGCCATTGCGAGCACAAGGGAAGGATAGAAGAGGCCAGGGGGTGCTCCCCATGTTCTTTTGCTTAATAGTGTAAATTTACTAATATTCTACCCGAAAATTTAATACGTGTTGAGTCGGCTCCACTAATTTAAGAGTCATGTGACTTTCGGGACATTTAGCCCCCCTTGAAAATCCTATTCAAGCTTTGCCGCCGATTGCAAGCCAACATTTTTTGTTGTTCATATCTATTGTTTTGTTTGTTTTTCTAAAAAAGGTTTGCGCATGCTCTTCTGTCTGCATCGTGTAAACCACGCGCATACATTGTTATTTGCAAACTGTTGGTTTTTCCGAAGACGTTTCATTAAAAAAATGTCTGTGCGGGCTCTTCTTGGTGCAGACTTGGCCTCACCACTTTTAAGATCTTCTAAGGTTTGCAAAAGGTTAAACACCCTACCCACCACCACCCACTGTCAACCACCACCACCCACCTCCAACACCACCAGTGACCGTACACCACCACCAGATTATTTTAGCAGTCTGCATACGTTAAAAAACAGTCTTCTTCTTGCAGATTGTAGAGGTTTAGTCCATCTCTTCTTCTACAGATGTGGTTCGCAGATTTTAGATGTTTTACCTCTGAAAAAACAAACAACACCTAAGGTTAAATTGACATGAGATTAAATCATTGAATCGAGCTTAGATGAAGTGTTCGTGGATTCTAGACCGGCTTCTCTAGTCCCAACATCTAATCTAAGATCCGTTATTAGTTTTTCACTGATTGCTGAGTATGTAGTGACGAATACATAGCAAAGGTACAAAATAATATGAGTCAACAGTCAACACCAAACTCTTTATGGACTTTCATGAAGAATGAATTATATATTAAATTATTTGAACATATCACACGGAAATATTGAAAGAATGAGTCAAAAGGTATGGGAAAGAGGAGCGAAAAGGTCCAACTTTCAAGTGGATGCATCCTATTAAAGCCCTACACTCACAAACCAGAAACCACACACAACATATCGTTCCAATTCTCTGATCAAACTTCTCATTTATTTCATCTTTCCGGCGATATTGGATCTGACCCGACACCATACTCATCGTTGTTTGCTATAACTTTGGTGGTGTTTGTGAATTTTGATGGGGAAATACGTGGAGATGTTAGATTTAGGGGTGAGAATAGTGGCTAGATTTCATTCTCAGTGTCCTCAAACTGCTCGTATGTATTACCATCCTCCTTCTAACTCCATGGTCGACGTGAGGTGTGAAACTCACGCGCTGCCAGCAGTTGAAGAATCCAGCAAAGTGAGGCGGTTTCAGGCGAGCATGAGCTTCAATACAAGAGAGATTGTTTTTTCTTCGGCGATGTAAATAGGAGAAGATTTATTGTTTTATACGCATAATAGATTCTTTTTGTAGTTACGTCTAGTATACCAATTCAAGTTCTTCTGATTAATTTGTTGTTTTGACAAATACACGTCAAAGTTTTAACAAAGTTCAAGTAGTATGCAATTATAGACTGCTAATCAATTATTCAGTATTTGCTAAATCAATGATTTGTTTCTATGTTCCCTCTTTTTCATGATTGACTTGGCGGTCAACGTTTTAATTGAATAAATGGAGTATTCTTTGTTTCAAATTATATCGGGGCTTAGAGCATAGAGAGCCTTTTAACATTTGTTGGAAGAGATAGGTGGGGACGTAGAGGAGTGAGGGCTCCGTTTATTTGTGTAGAGTATCATGAGAGGTTTTTTTTAATCGATGATGCCCTTGGCATATAGCAAGAGCCGAGATACTTTAAAAGCATCCACAATGGACATTTGGGAAAACAATGTGGCGTTCTTGGACGTGTTGAGAGTCTCGTTTATATACAAGAATAGGTCGACGAGCCTATGAGTGAAGGAAGGAAAGAGGGAAGGCGTTATTCACTTTTGTTGAAACCATGCCTTCTCAACTTAATTGAACAAAAGACATAAAACCTTAACATAACTCCTATTTATACTAAATAATCTTTGATGTGATGTCCAAGAAACTTACTTAGACAAGAATTACAAAACAAGATAATTATAAAATAAAACTAATATAAATCTTAATCTTTCTATTAAAATAAAATAAACCTTTTAACATCCTTTAACTTTTGAATACTAATAAGATTAGTTCCAACAACTTTGAAAAACAACTTGGGCATTGTGATAACATGCCGGCGTTTTTAAAGGCTTAGATTTTGGATGTTGTTAACCATACCTGTTTATATGTTACCAGTTTAAATCTTTCCCATATGATTACAAAGAGTTATGGATGTTGACGAGTTATAAACGGGTTGTTATTACATGTTTGATAGTGACTATGATTGTCACAAGTAAATAGTATATAGTATAGTGTGCCAAAACTAACATTATTATGACTAACCATATAAAATGGAAATGAAAATAAAAACATTAACAAAATAGATAAATTGTTTTTTTTCTAAATACTTAAACAAGTTAACAAGTCAAAACTTTTATTATATAGGCAACCTGAACACAATCTTTATTTAATACGGGTCAACCCGAACTTGACCCGTTTTTAAACGGTTCATGTTAGTGACCCAACCATGTTTTTTTCATGTCCGATTCAGGTCAGGTTTCGAGTCGTGTCACGAATTGCCGCCCCTACAATTTTATATTGGCTAGTCCATCATTACGAAGAACCATTCATTTAGGGGCTGTTTGTCAGCATTTGTGTTTATCCATTAAGACGTCAATCAAGCGGTAGCCTCTGAATCGTTCAGCATGTCATTAAGATGATTCATCAGCCAGTAAGATGTGTCTTTTAAGTGAACCAAACGCACTCTACCATACCGGATTGAGCTCAGAAACGGTTCAACCGGCTACATCGGGCGGTTCAATCGGTTGTACAAGCCGGTATTGATTCAATGATAACCTTTTAACAGAATAGTTAAGAGCCTACCATGAATCATTTATTTATTTAGCCTTTAATCTTGCCTGTGTATAGACATTACACATCATTGTCTATATAGTTCATGTTATAAAGAAACATAAAGTGATTATTTCTAATAAATTTGTAAGTTGTAATAAATGATTTAGATTAAAAAAATATTACGAACTATCACGTTTTATATCAAAACACTGAACCGAGACAAAAGTTGGTATTGATGCATGAACGGCACCTCCGTTTGTCCCCATCTTATTATCGTTTGTTTTTATTCTAACCTACCACCTCTTTTTACTACTTTTAAAACACTCTTTTATTGTGAGAAATATTTATAATAAGTTATTATTAATAACGATTTGTGCAGATTTAATTAACTGGGAAATAAATATTCTCTTTTTCCAGATTCTTTTCTATACACCAAGAGATAACACTTTTTTTAATGGTTAAGCTTGCTTTCTTTACGACTAGTGAGGATTCAACTCCTAACATGTGTGTTAGTAGAATGTTAGCCTCCAAATTAATACTACCATGCTACCAAGGGTGGGACATTTTTTTTCTTTTAAAGTAACTTCTCTAAACAAAATCCTGCCTAAAAAAGGCTTAGGACAATTAGGAAAAGAGATCAAGACATAATTAAAAGAGATTACAAGAAATCAAAATTGACCCAATTTGAAAAGATATGGTCTCAAACCCACTATGATCCTGGCAAACCCCACGTCCAAATCTACAAGCCAACTTCGCTCAACAAGACACTTGCAGAACACACCAAAACATGCTAGCACGAGAAAAATATGTTAGTACAAAGGATTGACGGGTAACCAATCATCATTCGCAGACCGTTGTACCAAGTGCGCTTCCGCCAAGCGTACACCCTAGGAGGAACATGAGGTACAACGATAGTGACATCTGGCCAATCACTGCGCACGTACCACTGTATCAGGCATCTCTTCAGTAATGAACTGTGTCAGAGGAATTAGGAGGTACACGTGATAGTGACAGTCAACCAATGATGCACCGCATATTCACATCATCCTAAACTTCCACTAACGATTGGCGCAGTCAAGACAAGTAGTACACCCTGAAAGCGACGTGTGACCAATGAGGCAATGCGGATGTGCTCCCACCTCTACGGACACCCGTGGTGAGGGCAGAGGGGACAAAAGGGATATTCTTGAGAACGATCATCGTCCAGTCCTTCTCATCCATTCTAGGCTATAAATAAGATCCTTGGTCCAAGATAAAATTTATTTTGCACTCAACAACCTTGCTCCATACAGGCTCTTTTCTGAATACTCTTTATTCACCAGAAAACCATACTTATTCTCATGCCAAAGGGTATTTACCAGAAGAAACCCCCACCTCTCCTTTTCGTAAGGAGTTCATGGTGTTGTTTTAGTTTTGCAAGTTCTGTACCTTGTAACATATCTAAACCCTGACTTGGAACTTCTTAAGGATTACGCTAGCCATACCTGTTGAACCATTAGTCTATATCTCCATTTCTGAACTTGTGTTCCTTCACAATTTTTCCACTAAAGAGACCTGAATCTAGACTTGTGTTCTAACCAAAGGAACACAAGGAGATTTTACATCTTCAAAAATATTCTCTAGTTTTGGAACTTAGCCATTTAAAAGAGCATTATTATGAGCTTTCCATAGCCCCATAGAGAAATGACATTAATATCACGAATCATCTTCTTTTGCAAGTGCCCGGTCCTGTTCATGTTGTGAAGCTCCAAAAAACTATTAACCGAAAATGAAAAAATTTGAGGGATTTTGCATAACCTCTAACTAAATGACATAGAATTGAAGAAAAGTAACAGGAAGCAACCAGATGGGCGACGTTTTAACAACTATCACAAGGTACTAAAGGCATTCCTCTCTAGTTGGTGGAGTGTTTTGATTACATGTAAACATTGATGTTGATTTAGGAATACGTTTAACCGGTGTGATACTTAGCCGCTCAAATTTGTGTGTACACACATATAATTATTTATTACATCATCTAGTATAATTTTTAAAACCAATCTGATCAGTAAACATGTAAAAAGACGAACACAATGATAATCCGATTATAAAAACCTTGTAAAAATGATGGCTCATAAAATTTGATACGTTGTAAAAATGATGGCTCATAACTTTGCGTATACAAAAATTTAAACCCACTTTACACCTTTGCATATACTAATAGAGTATATCTCTAGAATGTTCTTAATGTATTTTAGGTAGATTATTATGTAATTATGTTAATGTTTATCTCTTCCCTAATTCAAGGGATTATAGCTTGTATATAAATTGATTATCATTCAATGAGAATAATCAAGGTTTGAACCATAATACTCTTCATGGTATCAAAGCCTAACCCTATTTTTTCTTTTTCTTTACATCTTGCCATCACATAGCTTTCCCCTTCCTTCGATTTTTTTTCGATTTTTCTGACAGGTTCGATATCCTCTTCTACTTGTCGATCATGTCATCCTCCGCCATATATCCCGCTGTTACCGTTACAAACATTAAAAACTTTATCCCCCTCATTCTCAATAGCCAAAACGAACACTACAACACATGGGCTGAACTATTCATCATACACTGCAAAGCTTATGATGTATAGGATCATCTTTTACCCCGAGTCCCTGCCCCCTCCTCTTCGGCTGACAAGGAGAAACAATCGACTTCCAAAACTACCCATCACGAGTCTTGAAAGCGTATAGACGCCATTGTCTTACAGTGGATCTATGGCACTATCATTCAAGACGTCGTTCATACCATTATGATTACCAACACCACCGCTTATGATGTCTATTTCCGCCTCAAAAACCTTTTCCTAGATAACCAAGCCGCTATAACCATTGCCCTACAAAACAGATTTTTCAACACCCGCCTAGACCGATTTTCTAACATGGCCGCCTATTGCCAATACAAGAAACTTCTTTATGACCAACTCACCAGTCTAGGCGCCAATGTAACCGAAAATCAACTTGTCATGCAAATCCTCATAGGGTTAACCGAACAATACGAGAATATTTCCCTCATCTTCCAACAAACCCAACCCTTACCCGATTTTTACAACACCCGTTCCTGCTTATGCCAAGTTGAAAATCAAAAAATTAGCCAAGCAAAACTTTCGGCTCAGTCCGCGGGAATGACTCTTAACACCACCACTAGCAACTCGAACCACACCAATGAAACCCGGAACTCGACCTAGTCGGAGGGTGCTGATCGCAGGCGTGGCCGAGGTCGTGGCTGTGGTCGGGGTTCCTACGGTAGGGGTTGGTTCCAACAACCTATTTGGCAACCACCGAATCTTTGGCAAAATCCTCCTTGGGTCGGACCATCACAACAACAACCATCCTTCAATCCTTGGGCCCAATGGAGCTACCCTCCTTGCCCCTATCCATCCTACCCCATGACTCACTACACACCAAACTCATAGGCCCACTCCCAATACCCTTCGGCGGCCCAACACTTTCACACACCAGCCCCATCTCAGGGATCTTCGGCCCATCAGACTAAATCCGGTACTGCTGCTGGCCTGTTAGGCCAAAGCCGAACAACAATAATTCATCCCAGTCTTATTCGGCCAACTACTCTCCTATGGATATTGCTCAGGCTCTTTACAATTTGGCTCTCCATCACAATGATCCATCCTGGACTATGGACACCAGTGCAACAGGTACAATGTCTCCTCAATCTGATAAGTTCCCCTTTATTTTTAATTCTAGCATTGTTCGCAACATTATTGTTGGGGATGGTAAAACCATTCCGGTTTTAAGCCAAGGCAATATTACCTTACCACCACCATTCCCACCCTTTAAACTTAACAATGTCCTATATGCCTCTAACCTAGTTAAAAACCTTATATCTGTTCGTCGATTTACAACTGATAACCGTTTATCTGTCGAATTTGACCCCTATGGTTTTAGTGTGAAGGACCTACAGACCAAGAAACCTATCCTATGGTGCAATAGCTCGAGGGATCTCTACACTCTCAGCCCGTCCAACATCACCAACCTCACCTCTACTTCCACTTATGCAGCTATCTCTCAAGACATTTGGCATCAACGGCTCGGCCACCCAGGCCCAGCTATTTTAAATAATTTAAAAACTTCTAGTTTAATTACTTGTGGTTCTTTAAATAATAAAGTTTACAGTGCTTGAATTTTTGGAAAACATAACAGACTTCCTTTTCTCGCTTCTAATACAAGTACAGTTATGCCATTTGATCTTGTTCATAGTGATTTTTGGACCTCAGCCATTGTCTCTAACGGGGGTCATCGTTATTATGTTTTGTTCTTGGATGATTTTACCAACTTCTTATGGACCTACCCAATTTCCCACAAATCCGATGTCTTTGCCATGTTCATCAAATTTAATAACTTTGTCCAAACCCAATTTAACACCAAAATTAAAAACTCCAATGTGATAACGGTCGTGAGTATGCCAACAACCAATTTCATAATTTTTGCAACTTAAATGGCATGCACTTTCGTTTCTCTTGCCCCCACACCTCCTCCCAAAATGGCAAAGTTGAATGTAAAATTAGAACAATCAACAACCTCATGCGCACCATTTTGGCCCATTCCTCCATGCCCACTACCTACTGGCCCAATGCCCTTGAAACCACAACCTATCTACTCAACATCATCCCAAGCAAAATACATAATTTCTGAACCCCCACACAACGACTTTACAATTGCATGCCTACTTTTGATCAACTTCGTGTGTTCGGGTGCATGTGTTACCCACTCATCCCACATACCACCATTCACAAATTAGCCTACCGGTCACACCCATGTGTCTTTTTGGGATATCCCTCAAACCATAGAGGTTACAAATGTCTCGACCTTAAAACCCGCACCATCACAATCAATCGTCATGTATTATTTAATGAAACAATATTTCCTTATGCCAAGTCTCATAAAACAAACCCCACACACTTATAAATTTCTAGATGAACACATTCATCCATTTTTCTATACCCCTGCTACTGTTCCCCTAGACCCCACCGTTGACTCCCACAGCCCGCAACCCAACTCCCCTACCACACACCAAAATCCCTCAACTGTTTACCAATCGGCCCATTTACCCACATCTTCCCGAAGCCCAACAACATAACCCACCATTCCCCATACTCCTCCAGCCCACATCCCTTCGTCACAACTTCCTTCTTCGGCCCAACTCCCACGAACCCAACCTACTGGCCCATCTCTTCACACATCCTCAACCCAGTCACCCGCCCATATACCGAACCCACCACCACCTCCCCCAACCCGTACTATACACACTCGAGCAATGTCTGGCATCACGAAACCCAAACAGATATTCAACCTTTCCACCTCTTCCATCGCACCTATACCAATGAACCCCAAAGATGCCTTGTCTAATTCGGAGTGGCATAATGCCATGAAAAACAAATTTAATGCTTTAATTAAAATCAAGACTTGGGAACTAGTCCCGAAGTAACCTAATATGCATATTATTCGTAGCATGTGGCTTGTTCGGCACAGATACATGTCTGATGGCACGCTTGAATGCTACAAGGCTCGTTTGGTATGTGATGGTCGAAATCAGGAAATTGGGGTTGATTGTGGGGAAAGGTTTAGCCCGGTTGTTAAACCTGCTACAATACGTACTTTGTTGACTTTGGCACTCTCTCAGTCTTGGTCCATTCATCAATTGGATGTCACCAATGCTTTCCTACATAGAAATCTCACTGAAACCGTTTATATGTATCAACCTATAGGGTTTTGACATCGGGATTATCCCGATCACGTTTCTTGTCTCACAAAGTCACTTTATGGTCTTAAATAGGCACCGCGGGCTTGGTATCAACGGTTTACAGATTTTGTCACTTCTATTGGATTCTTATAGAGCAGATGTGATAACTCTCTTTTTTACCTACCATCATGGGAGTGACATTGCCTATTTGTTAATTTATGTTGATGATATTATTCTCACCAATTCTTTAGTTTCGCTTCGGGTGAAGCTTATGGGCAGCCTCGCGGCTGAATTCGCCATTAAAGATCTTGGACCTCTCAGTTATTTCTTGGGAATTTCTGTCTCTCGCACAGGTAACCAGATGTTTTTGTCACAACAATCGTATGCATTGGATATTGTTAGTCGTGCAGGTATGGAAAATTGTAATTCGGTTGCGACTCCTGTTGACACGAAACCAAAATTAAGTGCCACCTCCAGCGCACCCTCTGATAATCCTACCTTATACTGTAGTTTAGTCGGTGCACTACAATACCTGACCTTCACCAGACCCGATATTACTTACGCAGTCCAGCAGATTTGCATTCGCATGCACAGTCCAACCATCGATCATTGGAACACTTTAAAGCGTATCATTCGGTATATTCGTTGCACTGCAGAGTATGGTCTTACTTTATCATCTTGTGCTGATATTTCTCTTCGAGCCTATACAGATGCTGGTTGGGCAGGTTGTCCAGATACCCATCACTCTACTTCGGGTTATTGTGTTTACATGGGTCCTAATCTCTTATCTTGGTCGTCCAAACGACAGACCACTATTTTCCGGTCTAGTGCAGAAGCTGAGTACCGTGCGGTAGCTAATGTAGTGGCTGTTGTTTGCTAGATACGTAATCTACTTCTTGAGTTGCACGCCCCCCTTTCCACCGCTACCCTTGTGTATTGTGACAACATCAGTGCAATCTACTTATCCAATAATCCAGTTCAACATCAACGAACAAAACACATCGAGCTTGACAGTCATTTTGTTCATGAGCATGTTTAGCGTGGCACTATTCGGATACTTCAAACTCCGACACGAATCCAGATTGCTGATATCTTTACCAAAGGTCTACCTCGTGTGTTATCTGATGACTTCCGCTCCAGTCTCAATGAAAAGTGGTTTAATAAAAATAACTAGATTAACCTAAACTAGACACTCTAAGTTTTAAATTTATAACCTAAGACTCTCTAAACCTAAACCACACAACCGGCAAGTGTACCGGTCAGTGCAGTACAGCTAAAGTAAGTCCGAGTATCGAACCCACAAGACTCTACTGGAAAACGTAAACTAGACTCGATTACTTATCCTAAATACTTACCTAATAATGTTTTATTGTTTAAAGGGGGGGTTTTCTAACAAACTAATTGCAAATAAATAAGTAAAACTGAAATAACTAAAGACACAAACTGAAAACTGTAACTGGGATCAAAAGATGGCAAGACACTACCTAGACCAGACTCCTAACTATGCCTAATAAGCTTCTATGGTTATGGAACTGATTTGGAACCGGGATCTTAAAATACTAAACATCAAGAATAAACTAGACACCCTCGACCCTTCTTAAGGGGATATCCTAGAATATTGTTGTGCTGTTAAACTACCGGTTGGAGTACAAACCCTCACAGATTATCTAACTCTTATGATCGAGTACCCGCTAGACAATCTACCTCACAGCGCGAAAGCCTCACTACACTAAGTGTAAGGGGTAATTATTGAAGCCTAGATCTAACTTGATATGCAGGAATTGAAAGGGAAACTAGGCAGATATTCTCACAAAGCCTCTAACCTAGCAATTTCACAACCTAGACATACCAACAAGCCCTCACCTCACAACTATTGAACTTGGAAGAATACCTAAAATCTTCTAACCACCAAATATTACTCCTATGGTGAACTCGCGACTATTGACCATAAACTAGTTGCTACACAAAGTCTGCAACCTAACTAGCACTCATACATGAAGGACATTCACAAAAGTGCAAGTGTAGTGAATAAGTGACAATCAAATAATAATAGATACGCACATACACCAGATCTAGAGAAATCAAAATCTTTACTGAATCACAAATCCAAAACATGTTCCAAAAACCATAAAAAACGCAAATCAAAACATAGTTATTTGTCTTAGTCTAGGTAGCTATAAGAGTTTAGCCACAAAACATCATCAAAACAGAGATTAAAAGGTTCATAATATCAATCAACATGAGTTTTGAATGAGAAAAACTAAGAAACAACTAAACCGAATGATGAACACCCGAGGAAGTCGATCCTCTAGCTTCAAATCTCGAACCTTGCCCTTTCCTTGCCTTGGAATCACCTTGAGCAGCTCTCTTTTCGTCCAAAAGTGCAGAATCAAGCTTAAAATTACGATTTAGGGTTTTTAAATTCGATTTGGGCGTGAAAAAACACTATTTTGGGCTTCCTGACATCCATCGTGTCACGCGACGGGATTCTGGGTAAGTGGTCGCGTGACACGACGCATGCAAAGCTGACGGGGGCATGCAAGGGTAATTATCTCAACTTGGCATGGGTAAAATGGACTTTTTACTGAATCTGGGAGGCGCCGCGTGACACGACAGGATGCAAGGAAGTTTGTCGCGTGACACGACGGGATGCTTTTTCCAATTTTGTTTATTTTTATCTTCTCTTTTCACCTGCGACTCATCCGGGACCTCGTAAAGCACCGTTTATGCATAAATTTGCCTCTTTTGCCATCCGGATTCCTGTGACACATAAAATACTAAATAGAAGCTGAAAATATATATAAACGACACACACTAACTCGATAACAACGCAAAATATGTACAAATAACCGGTGTATTTTGCAATACATCACTCAACATTCGCCCTCCTCTCGCTTCGATTGCGGGGTGTAATAGAGTATATCTCTAGAATGTTTTTAATGTATTTTAGGTAGATTATTATGTAATTATGTTAATGTTTATCTCTTCCCTAATTCAAGGGATTATAGCTTGTATATATATTGATTATCATTCAATGAGAATAATCAAGGTTTGAACCATAACACTCTTCATATACAAAAATAACTATAACACTAATTAACCAGTAGTCATGGATAATGGAAACAAGATGTAGATGTTGATATGCATGATTTGAGATAATAATTTTTTCATTTGAAGAAATGGAACTACTTTTATTCAAATTGAAGTTGCAATCTCAAGCCTCGGGTCGGGTGATCAATATCGTGGTGCAAAGGGATGGCCTAACAGTAAGGATTACATATCTAATATCAAAAGCAGACAACCAAACATATCACATTAACATGCGTATAATTTTGAGTTTTAGACCATTCTTTATTTATTCTTCTTTTCATCTCCACGTTTAGAACAAAGAAAGAATCCTTGATATCTATTAAGAGATGATGATACATAAAAAGGTAAACAAAATAGTATGGGTTAACCCTTAAACAATTTATTGGTCCTTCCACAATGAATAAATATATTATTAATAAAATGAACATTTCACATGGAAATATTGAAAGAACGGGTCCAAGGTTAGGAAAGTGGAGCGAAATGGTCCAACTCTCAAGTTTTTTTTTTGAACGATCAACAAAATTTTATTTCACCAACGCTAGCGGGAAACTAGCGATACGCCATACACACCAAAATATACAAGATATAACAGGATGTCACCACCCAATACTAGAAAAAATTAAAGGTACAAAATGAATTCCAATCCAAAGAAGGATGTCTAGCCCTCGCCTTCACCCAAAACAAACATAGGGATTTAATGTCGCCAAGAACCCGTTGTAGAGAAACTTGTCTTTGGTTGAACACCGCCTCATTGCTATGTTTCCAAATGCACCAGATTCTTATCAAAACTATCGCGTAGAATGCCTTCTTTTTCTTTGCCGAACCACTAATATGATAATGAAGCTCAAGTAGATCCTCACAAACAACATCCGTTGAATTTATCGATCAAACTTGTTCATCTTTCTGGCGATATTGAATCTAATCAATCCGACACCGTTTTCATCGGTGTTTGCTACAATTTTAGTGGGGTTTCTGAATAGTGATGGGGAAATATGTTGAGATGTTGGATTTAGGGTTGAGAATAATGGCTGGATTTCACTCTCACTGTCCTCAAACTCTCGCATGTACTACCCCATCCTCCTAATTCCATCATTGACAATAGGTACGAATCTCACGCTTCGCCGACAGTTGAAGAATCCAGCAAAGTCAGGAGGTTTCAAGCCAACATGAGTTTCAATTCTAGAGATATTGTTTTTTCTTCGGCCATGTAGATCAAAGAAGATTTGTAACTGTATGCGTAATGGATTCTTTTTGTAGTTGATTCTAGTATACATATACAATTTCATCAGATCGATTTGTTTCTCTAATGTTCGAATATATGTTAAAAGTTATGACAAGTTTACATCCATCGTCTACTAGTCATTTATTCAGTATTTGCTAATCAAGAATTTGTTATTTGTTCCATTGTTTAAAGTATTAACCTCGACGATCAACATTTTAATTCAAAAGGAATACTACGTTTTATTGGTCATGATGTGTACCCATAAAATTTTGAAAAAATAGAGTGTTCTGGAATATCCCCGAATTCTCTAAAACTAAACAACAATAAGATTATATGGTATGAGATTCGTTAAGGATGTCTGGTGAAGGCCACGTGGGACGTGGTTCCCCGTCAACACTGCTCCTCATAATCGTGGAGCTGGCCACGTTCCTCACTTTCTTTTTGGTCTTCTGTTTTACCTCTCTCTCTCTCTTTCTCTCTTGTTCTGTCTCTCCTTTATGAATAGTGGTGTTGAGTGGAGATGGTGAGATTTTTGCAGGTTTAAGGTATATGTAAGAAAGAAGAAATGATAAAATGCTCTCAAATATGCTGTTTGAATTTTTTTTTTTTGTTAGATTTTATTTAGTTTTTGCAATAATACCTCTAAAATTGTATTTTACTAGTGTTATTTTTTCTTTGTTATTAAAAAAGTTAAGTTAATTCTATAATTCTAAGAATTTAATTTATAACAAGATTAATTTGTAAAAAAATAATAAAAAAATAGGAAGGGTATGGTGGAGGGTCATCACCACACCAAATAGGTTGGTAATGGAGGATGGTCCATAGATAATATTGTGAGACATCTAACGTAAAGAGAGAGTAGCATGACTATAAGGCGCTAGCGTTGTAGCTAGGCACCCAAGGCATTATAGCCTAGTGGTATCTTGGTGGTGAGATAAGACTTAGGGGCCATAAGGTCCTGGGTTCGAATCTCACAAAGGGGTTTTCTCATAATTATGAGTTTCCTCCTGAATTGGTGACTTGGTGGTGGAATATGATCGCGTGGCAACACTGGTGGCACGATGATACTCCAGTGTTCCGTGAGTGATTCCAATTTGTTGACCGTTCAAAAAAAACGTTGTAGCTAGGCTTAACAATCAACAATATTTTCATATCAGTCACACTTCCTCAATAACAGGTTGTGTGTCCCGAATCCGATGATGCCACTAATTTCAATTGGGGTTGTTCATGAGCCGAGCCGAACCGAGCGAACCTTTGCTCGTGCTTGGCTCATTTACAAACCGAACCGAGCCGATTGACTCGTTTACAACCAAACCAGAAACCAAGCGAGTTTTTTGGACAACCATAAATTTGGAATGTTTCCTTTATTGTTCTTGCTTCTTAGTGATGACTGAGATTCGATCGTTTGAGGATGACACTAAGTCTGATTGCCTGTTGTCCAAGAATGAGGCTTAGGTTGAGGCCAGTGAGGCGACGAACATACTACAGAGAACAATTGTCGAATTTTGGCGTAGGTTGATAGCGGGAGACGATTAATGACGGACAACTAATGGGAATAGGAAGTTTAGCATGTCTTTTCACGACTTAGGGTTTTACAATTAAATTTAGTGTTAAGTTATCATTGAATTGACTGGGTCCGTAACTATAAATTATAATTGTATATATGCATATTTTGAGCCAAACCCAATACAGTGGTATGTATAAACTATAAATATAATTTTAATTAACGTGTATATATATATAATCATATATCTAATAAACTAATAAAAATTATATCGAGCCGAACTGAACCGGGCGGACCTTTGCTTGTGCTTTGCTCGTTTACAAACTAAACCGAGCCGATAGCTTGTTTACAATAGAGTTGAAAATCAAGCGAACGTCAAGCACTGAGCGATTTGAACAACGTTAATTTCAAAGAAAATACACATGTTTGGTAAGGTGGGTTATGCCCTTGTCTAGCCGGCCCAAGTCACCATGTGTTCCCGTGCAATACTAAACTTAAATCTACTAACGGAAATGTGTTTTAGTTGATCTTAACAAAGACTATTGGCTAATTGACAATTAAATTAACTTATGTATTATATATTTGGCACTTTGGTGGGGTAGGCTTTTTTTAAAGGCTAGAAGAGTAGTAACCCTGTTGTTATAACCTTACTGTCTAGGATCGAACCCTCCCACACGTCCAACCCTTTCAATGTGATGGGTATATTTTTCGGTGATAGAGGGAATCGAACATGAGATCTTACAGGCAGGAATCCCACCTAAAGGGTAAGCCTTCCCACATTTCCAAACAAATTGGTCTGGAGACTGGAGATCATTGATAGTAAGGTAGGGCTTATGTTTTCTCCAATGCCATCACTTCTTTCTAACACATTGTTGCAGTGGAGCAGCTGCATACGGGCGGGGCTCACCCGACCCCCCGATGTTTTCCGCTCAAAGGTTTCGATTATATAGTATCACTACAGATTTTTTTTGGTATATATGGTTCGACCCCCCGTGACCGTTGACTTCCGACCCCTGATCGGAATTCTCAAGCTTCGCCACTCTATTGTTGCCACCTAAAATGCCAATTCTTTCTCAGGTCGTTCCAGCACAAAAATCCCATACATGAATTAGAAATAGTTGACATACCATATCAGTTTCGGTCTTGATTTTTTCATTCTTCTTCCAATTTCTATAACGAAGTAATGGAGTTCATGATTCTTCAGATTTCTATATCACATTTAATAATAGATAGCTTATACACTCCTAAGGTTCATTTTTTTTTTTTAATTTTGTCAGGTGATATGTAGAGTTGTGAGTCTTAAAAAACTCGGGTTGGGTTTGAGCTGTGACCAAAACTGGAACTGTAAAATATTTGACCTATGAAACACGCTAGTCTAAATTTTTTTTTTATTTTTTTTATATAGCGGAACAACAACCAGGTAAGTTATTATAAAATAAAAAAAAATGTTATAAAAGCAATGAAAAAAGTTAACTTTTGGGACAAGTCCCCAAGTAGAAGTTAGCATTCCACAACAGAGAAACTAAATTTGGGCTCTAAACATGTGGGACTATTTTTGCCCAAGTAATCCCAATCCTATCCTACCTATGGGACTAGACATAACCCAAACATTACGACAATGTAAGACAACCCAACCAACTACAAATCCTACGAAGCAACAAAATCCAAATGGTCCACTCAAAATAGCCTAGCATTCTTGAAATACATTTTGGGCCTTTGGTGCTAATATTGAAGTTTAGGCCTATCACTAGGAATATATGGCTTAGTAAATAAGCCCCAACTGTTAAAGAAAAAAAAAGGAGCCGCCTCCAACTGAGTCCAACATTAAAATCCATATGATGCTCATTCTGTTAACACCAATCCACTTTCCTTGTATCATTAAAAAAAATTGGTATATATTTTGTCATTCAATCGGTCCAATTGATTTGGTAGGTGAAAAAAATAACTGGTTTGGGGACTGAAAGAGGCAAAACCAAAGTGAACCGGTTCTGGTTCTAAACCGCTACAAGCCAAACTAGTTGGGTTTTTAATCCAAACCGTAGGTTATACACCGGTTCCCCATTCAGGTAAAAATTGAAACCGAACTGGTTTTTACACTAACTGGTAGATAAAACTGCCCCCCCCCCAACACACACACACATATGATAAAAAATGAAAACTTCATTCTAATAACATGCTTGCTTCTCAGATTGATGCAGTTTATGTTGCATTTGGAGATATTTGTTAAAAAGTATAATATGTTAATTCAAACCTTTTGGGCCTATTTATATGTTTGTGATAAGTCTTTTGGCTTATTATAAACAATAATGGGCTGGAATATTAACAATATTTGGGCTGATATTTGTTTGTTGAGAATTTGTTATAACAGATCAGATCGTATGCTGAGATAGACTTGATCCTGTGGCTGTGATTCCTTCTCGTGGACTTGACCGAAGCTTCTCGAGAAGCATATAAAAAGAACAATCATATTATTATTTCTCATTAAGTCTTTGTTTCAGTCTCTCTCTCTAAAATAGTTTTCTCTGTATTTTGTTAGGTCTTTGTCTTCTTTATCGTTGTATTAGGGTTTCTATTGATCTGTAAGTCTTTGTATTGTATTGTTCTTATTTAGATCCATCATCTGATATTTTGATCAGCTGTTGGATCTAACTCTGTATTCGTCTTTGAGTTCTATGATTGTAGAACTCTGGTATTGGGGGGTACTTCTTTTGGGTTGGTTTAATAATAGCTTTGTCACCTTGTTTTGTCGCTATTTCTCTGTCTGTTGGTTTATTGTTCATATTATTGTCTATTTGAGTTGTTAGATCTATAGTTTTCTACATGGTCTCAGAGCTTATTGGCTCTGATTCTGGTGGCGATCGTCTTCCGCTGCCTGTCTTGGTTTCTGGTCTTATTGTATTGTTTAGATCTGGTTTGTTTGTTGTCTGGTCATCTGTTAGGGTTTTGATCTTCTTTATAGATCTTGACCTATTCTTGTTCTATAGTAGATCTGATCTCTTTAGATCTGGTCTATTACCTTGCTTGGTGTTTGTGTAGATTGGGAGTATTTGTCAACGATTGTTGGCTTAAACCTCTGGATTATTGGGTCTGATCCTGTTGGACTGAAGTCTTGGAAGTGGTGCTTTGGAGTTTATAGCTACAATTGCACTCACAACACTGTACCCTAAGTGAAGGTACAGGTTGTGAGTTTAGGAGAACCCTAACTTGGGTCCCCTTCTTGCTGAGATCTTTCCTTATCATCTGTCTTTATTTTTGTGTGTCTAGAGGCGATCTGACCGGGTTAGGGTGGACCGTAATTGTGCCGACTACTTGGTGTATTTGTCTGTTACTTGCTTGTTTGTCTTGTTGATTGATATCTGGTCTTTTGCTTTCGGTGTGTTTTTCTGGTTTATTGCATATTATTAGTATATATATTATATATATATTATATATATAGATAGATAGATAGATAATAAAAGGACTCCTGTGTTTAAGAATTGGGTGGGCACCTTGAGTGATGAACCCACCATCTTTACACTGACACAGCTTCGTCCTTCTAGGGTATATTTTTTGGTTATTTAGTTTTGTAGCTTGATTCTGTTGTTTCTCTGTGTATTGTCTTATATCTGTTGATTCTTGATTGTGCTGATTATCCAGTATGGGTGATGCTGTTGTTAATCCTCCA